>WIPJ01067406.1:518054-528853 GCA_018155075.1 Cassiopea andromeda
GGGGGGGGGGGGTGCATAAAGGCGTGATGGTTGAAATGCTGAGAAAACTATAGTTTTTCGTACTGTTTTGAAAATGTCCCAGGGACTTTTGGTAAGTATTGTATGTACTTTTTTACAACGTCTTAAAGATGAAATGGTAATCATTAAGCAGTGATATAGGCAGATGAGTTCCTAATTCTATTCAAGTGATTCTCCTGAATAACATGAATAAAATAGATAATCATATTGAAGGAATCAGTTAGGGCCTACAGTTCAATTATGAGCTTGTTACAATGGCCAAGCAGATATAGGAGGCAAGATAACACAGGGTTCACACCCAATACGTGAATCAAAATTCCCTGACTATTCCATGAGATTTCCCTGACGGGTCGTCAAAAACACACAATTTTCCTTGACCCCTATTTCACATATTTACAAAAAGAAGTAAAAAAGATGGAGCCTAATAGATCGGTAATGCACATACACTTGCTATTTCACAATGCTAAATGATAAAGTTCACATTTACTGACAACAATTAAGGCAACAACTTCGCGAACAACCAGGCCAATAGTTAATGAAAATTACACGCTTACTAAATAATTTGTTCTGCCTGATTCTTTCATGACTTGGATAAAAATTATAGAAAAGTCTCAGGCTATGCAAGGTTTTCCCTGACTTTTTGTAAAAATGGCCTATTTTCCAGGTTCTCCAGGCTCAGTATGAACCCTGAAATATAGCTGTACCATTCTATAATAGAAAATTCTAGCAAAGTAAGAGTCTGGAAGAATACCTGTGCTTGTGATCCAAGATAATCTATTAATGCTTCCCCAAATTTGTGTGGCTCCTGAGAAATTAACAATAAGATGAGCTAGTCTGAGTAATGCTCTACACAAATAGTTCTTGAAATTTTCTCTGCTCAATCAAATACCACTAAATCAGGATATTAAAGGAAAAGGTTTATTCTGCTTGTCAAGATATAAACAAACAAAATTCCTGTTGTGTTGAACGAAAACTGGATCATTTTCAAGCTAGAAAGTCCAAATTAGATATTAGAATAGGAAACTATTCAAAGAAATTACTTCGGAAACCTGATCAGTCAATGACGATTATCCAATAGAAGTAAGCAAATAAAAACACTCAGTTCACTAAAATGTAGACAGAAAGGGGAAGGATTGGCTACCCTAGCTACAAATAATACATTTTGGAAAATATCGGTAAAAAAATTGGCAGTTATATACCTCTAACGGGAACGTTGGCTGCTGATTATAAATGCGTACAAAAATTTCCCCAACTATGAGTTCCTTGCTATGAGCAGAGAAAACAAACTCTGAACCAAATGATGGATCACAATCACCCTGAAATTAAAAAGAGAAAGAGTGCATCATTCAAAGGCAGTTTTCCTCCTAAAATTCGCTACTTCTAGTCTTAAAAAGCTTCTCATTAGGCGTCATGCAGTGATCATTCTATGTATAACTTGTTTCTGGACAGAATTTCAGATAGCTTAGATGAACTCTTGTCAGCATATCACCAGGTTTTCTACAGCATAAAGTCATCTTTCCAGTATAAAGTCTGTAATGTATGTATTAGATTAACTTAGTTATTGTATCATTAATCATTGTACATCTTTGATCATTGTACATCATATGTACTGTGTTGTTACTTGTGAATGATTGAATAGAATGATTAACAAGTGATTAGAGTTGGAGTTCAGTTGATTATCAGAAACAGAGAAGGAAACACGCGTTGTATTTATGGGAGTTTAACTGTTACAAGTCAGCCTAGTCACCCTCCAAAGAAGAACTTTATTGGTAAAATAAATTACTCCAACACTATGGCAAAGCACATTAAGCTGCTATATTAAACTCTTATGTAAAATGGAGCTTGCATACATAGTGAAAAATACATAAGGTACTGCAAAAAGGCATACATCCTTCAGCTTGATCTTTTGTTGGTTTTCAAGAAACTCTTTAAGCTCTGCACGAGTACTGTTGTCCCAAACTAAATACGGATTCTCTGTATTGCTGTTCAGTAGTTTCAGTATCTGCAAAAGTTAGCACTGACGTCAGTGACAGCAACTACAACAACTTTCTTACTTTCAAGTACAACTATTGAAGCCGATCTACTTGAGGGACAAATAAAATCAGAGGAGAGATACAAGGTTCCAAAGATGAAAAATTTGAGAACTACACGGTGACCCCAACATTACGACAAAATATACGTTATATATCCAATAGATGGAGATTCCTGGGCTCTATACTTCAATTCAAAAACAAAGTCTGTCCAGTATTGAACTTAGTGCAGCATACGCTTTCTACAGACAATCTATTCTACTTGATACACAAAAGCATACCTCATGAGGCTCTTCTTTGTTAAATTTCCTAGTAACATATAAAGTCAACATTGCAATCAGTGACTTTTTCACCGCTGGATTATCAGGAGTATTATCTGGCGCATCTAAAATAAAAGAAGAAACTAATGTCTGTAAGAAAGAGCTTCCAAGGACTTCCTTAGTGCTTATGATAAGACCAATAACTGTTCCGGGAGCAATGCTCAGCCGAAACGAAACTATAAAACGCTACTACATGCGCAGTTTCTGCAAAAGCTGAACGCGTCTATGTTGAATGATCGGACCATTGGGGCATGTTGCTGTAAGAGTTGAGACATGGCATTTGTGTCAATGTGAAAATCTCATACCTTACACCTCCGAATAATTACTTGTAGGCAAAAGAGATAGAGGGCTTTGTCTATTTTCCTCACTGAATTTCTAGTAAGGCTTTCGAGCTTCTTAACGTTCACCTATGCATACTATCCTAGGAAATGCCTACCAAATGGCAAAACAGGTACAAGAAACAACGCTGTTGGAAAATAACTTAAACTGTAATAATCTTTATAAAGTAATGCTTTATATGAGCAACCTCACCTAAATATCCGCCTAATCTTGCAAGTGCTCTGATGCTCATTCTTGCCAGAGTATTTGCAACTTCCTGCAAAACAACAATTTGAGCTACAATACTCACCAAAAGTCCTAGGACACTTTGTAAATTTTTAATCTGGACGGAACATTCGTCCCCCTCCTCCCCCTAAACAATGTTCGTTTTTGAGAGAAGTACATGCGTTAACGGAAAAATTTTTTCGTGCACAATAACGCCAAATGTCTCAGGAACAGACCAACATTGTTTTAGGGGGAACGGGGGTGCGTAGAAGGCGTAGTGAGTGAAATGCCGAGAAGGCTATGGTTTTTCATAATTTTTTGGAAGTGTCTAAGGGACTCTTGGCAAGTATTGTAGATTGTGAGGTATGAATTGCGCTCTGATGAACTTCCCAAAGGAATAAGTGGGGTTTCTTGATACCATAAATCCTCGAATTAGCTCACCTTGAATAAGCCCCCACCCTAGAGCTACAAATTGCTAATAAGCCCCGTCCTCGAATGAACCCCCACCCAAGCACGTGATTGTACTTATTTGAGAGTCTATTAGTCCTATATAGAGATAGGAAAGACAAAGCAGCCATTACTTAACGAAAATTTGGCCGTCCCTTAAAAAGCATCCTATTAATTGCATGTGTAGCATCGAAGACATAGTTTACTAGTAGAAAAACTCCAACTGGAATATGACCTACTAACAAGAAAATTTTCTAAGCCCCCTCAAAAAAGCTCCCGTTCGAATCAGCTCCCATGCAAAAATCCAAAAAGAAATAAGCCCCCAGTGGGCTAATTCAAGGAACGACGGGATGCGAAACTAAGGAGTACCAGAGCAAGATTCTTATTGAAGTGTGAATCGTAAAAGGGTATCATACAAGTGACTATATGAACTATTACAGACAATATACAATTTTTGAATGAAATACAATGTGTGTTGCTGAGCATCAGGAAACAAAATATAAAGTTTCTTTACATGCAATGCTTCCCTCATAGGAAAATACCCACGATTTTGGACATGATCAAGATCCCTGAAGACAATAAAAATTGAATAGATACATTACCTGCTGGTTTGTTTCCGCTGAGGACTCAACCCCACTTTCAGCTAACGTGTAATCGTACTTAAAGATGTTTAAGAGAAGGTGCCACAGGACTCCAGACTGTAAAAAAACCCATGTGTTCACTATAAATTTCTATTTAGGACCATAAAATTATAGGTACTACAATAAGTAACAATGAAACTCGCAAACTGACTCAAGATAAAATCAAGGAGAATATTAAGGGAAAATATTATCCAAGTAGCCAAGCAGGAAAGGAAGTACTGGATAGTTTGAGCATGTGCTTCGCACCATATACAGACCAGAATAGAGATCTATGCATATGATGAAGTTTTATTACACTCATTTCTAAACAAAAGTGGCATTTCAGTGTCTAGTAAAAAGGAAAGGCTAACCTGTAAGAACAAAGTCTGTAACCAAAAATCAACACTGAAATTACTGACGCATTCAGCAACAACACAGCACAAATTTGGCAATTCCTGAAACAGAAATAACACAAATTTACATTCAACTATACGCCCTAATTTGCAAAATGTCGAGCATAATAAGTTAAGAGTAGTGACTGCAAATTGAAAATTATATTACGATAATTCACAAAAATGTCACCTATGGCAGGTAAAAAAGAGAGAATCAAGCAGGTGGTTGGTTAAAGCCTTCTGTAATCTGGCCACCCCATCAAAGCTGCTCCACAAGAATGTCTTCTAGCAGTAAATATAAGTTTCTAATCGCCAAATAGATATCTTTCAAGATGTCGACAAAGCAGGAATTACTGCTCTTTATACACGCTTTTTATAAGGAACATAACTTAAGGCCTAGTTCTAAACGTTCTTTATTTTTGAATCTCTTTTTATCAAATTCTAGTGCTAAAAGTTCCTTAATAGTTCCTTAATTTTCACTGCACATATAGTGCCATAAAAGCGGTACAAACATAAGGAAACATCAAAATTCTGAATTTTACCTTTAGTCTTGGCTAGAACTCAAGAACAAAAGCACACAATAAAGTAGGAAAGGCGTTTTGTGAATGTACCTATGTGAGTTTTGGCAGCAAATGAATGGTACCGGCTTCCCTATTCTTGATTATTTGCAGTTTCAACACTTTTTCAAGCTCGTTAAGTTTTCTTTCGTTAGAAGTATCAGCTCCTTAAATATTCCGGCTGTTTACAAGTAGGTTCCTTATAAAATCGTTTCTTATAAACAAATCGCGTGCTTCAAACATGTCGTGTCCAGCTATGTATTTGTTTACTAATGTACCTGCAGATAACCATACAATGATGGTACATAGAGTTAAAACATGCAACAATTACAGAAAGAGATATACCTGAAAATACAAGATAACACAGAGGTCTTTGACAATATTTGGAATTTCGGTGATTTTCTCTCTACAGTCCTCAAACTGTGCAGCAACTGAATAGCATCTGACAATGTGGAACATAATCTGGACATTAATATCGTTCTCTTTTGAATCTCCATATAATGAAATGATACAGCGATGAAATGCATCTTGCAGCACCTGCGAATCATAAACCAGATTACATTGGTTTGAAACGGCACTATGCAGCTATAAAACTATCTAGATTCTTCGAAAGTAATGCATTTTCGAGAGATTTGATGGAAATGACTCTCATGGCGAAAATACATGTATTGGAGACCACTTTTACCTAAAACTAACTCGCATTCAGACAAACAAACAGTTGAATCAAATTACGAGTATGCTTCTAGAAGCTTTTGCAAACAAATCATGGTAACTTGAGATAAACCCTGGGATAACTACGTCATAAAAAGCTGCATTGTAAACACTGTTGCTAATTCATATAAAGCCTCAATAACGCCTCAATAACGCCTCAAAAAGAATTGAAGGTTTTGCAATAGAGAATCGATCCCAGAAATTATGAGTTTTGTACATCTTCTAGAGCATGTTTTGAAACACTTTACCTGGTCAACCCATTCGCATACATATTTCACAAAATTTTCTTTTAGCATAAATTTCCCTACGTTTTCATCCTTTAGAGACAACGGAGAACGAGAAATTAACCAACTCAAGCACCTTGGAAGCTTAAATTTCTTGGGATTCCAGAAATCTTGGTATCAAAACCATTAATTGAAATTGTAGGGTAGACCATTAATCGAAATTGCAGGGTAGACCATTAATTGAAATTGCAGGGTAGACTAAATTCACTTAGTCAAACAAAGAGCACCACAGAGGCAAATAATCGTTTAGGACTTAAAAGAAGCAAGAAGAGTTGAAAATAGCAATGGGTAGAATAATGGACTTTTAAACTCCAATCAGAACAACACCAACCTCAATTCCATTCTCTCTTCTAAGCTCCTCAACATTCAGTGCTGAGCAGTTAATAGTGTGGAATGCCAGTTCACTTGCAGCAGGCAACAATGGAGTCTTCTTCGCAAAGAGGCTCGAGTCTTGCGTTTCCATTCGAATTGTTTTGATAAGCATAGGGTATCCAGCGTATTTGTAGGGCTCCAATACTAATGGCGAAAGTGGCAGTAAGATAAATCAGTAAAATTATATAAGCAGTGGTGTAGAAGAGGGGGCGAGGGGGGACCCGGCCCCCCAAAGGTCGGTAAATGTCGTGGAAGTAAGAGGCCACTGTAGACGAAATCTTTCTTTTGAAAAAAAATACTTAATTACAAACTTGTGAGAAATGGTAGGTTGGGAAGTTTTTTAAGGCATTAAAATAGCTTTCCTACTGGGCCACTCTTGTAATTTCTTATGCAAATAAATGGCTAAGTTTTTTAGTTTCTTATAAAATACATGTATGAAAAGCGCCCCCATAGCTACCATTTCACTTCTACACCACTGTGTACAAGCTATGAGTAATATGGTCGAACCACAACAAAATAAAGCGGTTTCCATTATGAAATAATGAGAAAAAGTCATCAATGTAGAGACTTTGGTCAGCGGTGGGGGATTAACTTTTCTTAGTTAAAAGATAATTTAGGTTGCGTTCACACTAAGGGAATATTGTAGCGAGGAGACTGACAATTAGTGACATAATATGAAGCAGTAGCGACTTTGAGTGACACAATTTATCATCTAGCTTCTTCGCCAAGTCGCTCTTAGTAAGAATGTCCCCTTATATGTAATGGCTATTGGGTATTACAAAGATTATGGGCACAGTGGTATCCTTTTCAATGTGTTGTAGATGTCTACTTGTTGTTGATGCTTTATCAACAAATACTCATAGAAAAAATAAATAAATAAACCAACTCACCATCCTTGTATCTTCTGAATAAGATTGATTGAGCTTTCAATATGAGAACAATGTTTTCGGGATTTGGACCATGGATCTTCTTTTTGCTGCTGCACAAGAACTCATATGCTTTTGCGACTTGATCGAAGATTTCCTAGAAGAAAATTAACTATGTAGCTAAAAGAGGCAGGGGTTATTTCTAGGGGGGCTCAGGGGGGCGGAGCCCCTTTGCTAAACTTTCTGCTCATTTTGGTGGGCTCAGCCCCCCTAAAACTCATGCAATGGCTTGGCTTTTCAGAGTTTATTGGCCTTGCTTCCAAAGTGCTATGATCAATTGTGCACTGCTATATGGCTATTGAGGCATTTCTTATTGTTGACTATACTATATCAGTATTAAACTAAATTATCGTGTTTCCATCTTTGAAAACATGGGCGTGGTTGTAGCTGGGCCACACCCAAACTATGGGCGTGGTTGTGCCTAGAGCCCCCCTTGTTAAAATTTTTAGAAATCACCACTGGGTATAGGACATGGAACAAACGTTACAAGAAAGAATATTCGCCGTAAAATTTCCCAGTAAACAAAGAAGTGCTCGATTTTCGATGAACGAGGTAAAGCCCTTGAAATGCTTATCACAGGTTGATAACTGAGAATGGTATCGTTATTCTCTTCAGACTATTTTCCTCATTCACCACTTCATGTCACACCATGTTGAATTGGCCTCGTCTCTATTGCTACTTGTCGCTGAGATTACCCTTTATTTCCTAACTTAACATCATAATGTTTCTATACACAGAGACAAAGAGCTCAAGAACACAAATGGTGAGCAATGTGAAGTACCTCATTCTAATGAACACATAGATTAATAATGGCGCTATTCATAAAGAAAAGTAAACAAACCCGTCCTTCTGGGTTCTTGTCAGGATGATACTTCTGGGCTAATCTGAAGTAGGCCTTTCGGATAGCTGATTCTGAGTGCCTGAAAAGCAAAGAAATTGCTATTCATTGCACAGTAAAGTTGTGGGTCCTTTAACATGAATCTGGCCTAACTATCAGGATTTCAGGATATGCTACTGCATCAAGCTTAATTAGAAACTCGGAGATACACCATGCCATAAAGCAGTGGTACAGAAGCGAATTGACAATTGACGGGACTATTTTCAAGCAAAAATTTTATAAGAAACTTTAAGTTGGTCTACTTAGTTAAATAAGAAACTGGCAATGTGGTCAAGTACATAATGTATTTTCAATACTTAGCTATTGTAAACTAAGACCGGAGTGATTGTCCAGTGGTAGAGCGTCTGCCTCACAACCGGTAGGTCGTAGGACTTTGACTTCTTTTTTATTGTGAACCAAGAATTTCTCAACCGACTTTAAATATAAAATAACCTTTCACCACAGAGCAAAGTTTATTCTATGCTTCTACTTCCAAGAAATTTATAGAGTTGGGGGCTGCACATCCTCCGTGCTCCCCTCTTCTACACCTCTCCAATATGAGGAATGGAAACATTTATTCAAGCAAAGGGTAGAGCGAAATAGAATTCGTCCAATTAGGATGCAGGATACCATATATAAAATATATACAATGAGAATCGTCTTAAGATAGCCGAATGAGAAGAGAAGCATCTTAACATTGTTCGGAATGCTCTTTCCAACGCCAAACTCTCCAAATTGCAAAGATTACAAATAAGGGCAAGGCAACTAAAAAAATGCCAAATATAGAGATGGGTGTAACTGTAATTGGCTGGAAGTAAAGTCTTTAATCTCTTTCGATCAAGGAGTCATGACTTCTAATAGTCTACATGGTCTGTGTTGTCCTGACAATCTTCGCCATAAATTTGTTGAAAGATCCATGATTTCTGAGTATGGAGTGAGAAATCATAAAGATTTGCAAATTCCCAAAGTTAGGTTAGAGTATGCAAAGAGAAGTTTGTAGTTCTCGGGTTTCAAAAATTGGAATGATATTCCTGGCAACATCCGATAACAAGAGTCACTCGTTCGTTCAAGAAGAGATTTAGAAAGCACCTTCAGAACCTGCAAGGCCCAAACACGACCCCTTGGTAGAGCAGCAATTTAATTCCATTTATCTTCCTTTTTCAGTTATTGTAACTACATATTCTCTTTTTCCTTTTCTAATCTTGCTGAAAGGACGTACGTGTTAAAATATGAATTGAAATGAAGTGAAAAGTATGGAATTAGTAAACAACTCTTACTCTTTCCCTTTCTCCAGCTTCAAAATGTCATTCGCTTCATCCATGGTAATACTAGGAGGTTTTCTTTCAACTTCCATTTTCCAAGCTTCTAAGATCTCCTTCAGTAGTTTAACCTGCAAGAAAATGTCCCACCAATAGCTCACTCACAAATTTCAGGTATAGCAAAAAGTTGCTGTTTTATCGCCAGATGTGGTGAATAGCACAGTAAATTAAAAGTCCCCGTTAAAGCATCTTTTCACCAAAGAAATTAACAGCTGCTCCTGACTGAAATCTAAAAAACAGTAAACAACTTAAACCTAGCTTTTATAGTACAATTATTTGTGGCAAAAGATGTACATTATAAATTTCGCGAAAACAGCAGCCTTACTTGGCCTAAAGCCAAGAAAACTTTGTATGGCATAGACGCCATTAGGTATGTTGGAAAAACATTATGGCAGAAGCTGCCAATCGAAATCAAAGAGTCCCAATATCGGGAGATTCTCAAACAAAAAATCAAATTAATTAGAATCTTTGAATGCAGCTGTAGATTATGCAAAACGTTTGCTTCAAAATTAGTTCTTGTATAATTAGTTTTAGTTTTAATTAGACTTTTAAATTTTAGTATAACTGGCTTTAGTTAGCGCATTGATTAATAACACATCAAACTTAAAAAAAGCATTTAATATTATTTACATGATATAAAGATTAGCTTACTTCTAGGCCTGTAAATAACGAATACTTCTGCAAAAGACACGAGAACTAGTCATGGAGATTTCGTTGAGCAAAAAAGAAGCCAAAACTAATTGTCACTTACCGGATCTTTAACAGGCCAATCTGGAAATTTCGTTGTGTCACAGAGGTGGCGTAGATAATAGATATTGCAAAATAATTCATTTTCCAGTTGAGGATACAAAATGGCTGGAATTGGGCAATACTGAAACAACAGAAGAATGCAACTAAATTCGACTATGTTTCATAATATCAAACAGCAGGGTTATCATTATAGTGAGTAGACACAAAATTACTTTCTAATGAGTTTTAAGGACCAGAAATGAAAATTTTAAGGAGTATTTTTGGGCTTTTTCATGACATAACGCTATTCATTTCCCAAATAAATCTGCTGCTGAAAATTTTCTCCCCCAATACTTAATTAGAAATAAAGAGTTTTAAAGGAGCTTTTTATAAAATAGATGTATCCAAGGAGTTTCTAAGCATCTTTAGAAACGTAAATTAAATCTAAGAAGTTTTTAAGGAGCTTAGGAAGTAGCACGAATCCTGAAATAGTGAGATGCAGACATGAAACTCGTGTACAATCTTTCCCGCAACAAAGTAAAACATTGACTGATAAAAATTACTAAATTCATACCTGATATAAAGCTCTGATATTGCTCTTCAGTCTGGGACTAAAATCTGATATGTGCTTTGCTATTCTCTCAATCATCATTC
>WIPJ01067406.1:557844-570880 GCA_018155075.1 Cassiopea andromeda
CGATTAATTTCCATAGTCATGAAGTGGCATACAAGTAACTTCATACACTAATGAGCTTGGGATTACCTCAATGAGGGCTTTCATCAACATCCCAGCTCCTTTCACTATTGCGACCGATGGATGCTGAAATAGAATAAAAAATATATAAAAAAACAGAAGGTACGTAAAATTAATAACTGGATTGAATGATTGTTTGGTTGCGATTCAATAAAGAGTAAAATCAAGAGTTGCCATCATTGATTTACTATCTGTCTTCATCCTGCAAGAAATTCATTCAAATCCTTCCTATTTCCTAACTTCCTAAAGATACTCCCAATCCTCCTTCCTATTTTTCGACATTTTATAGTCACTCCTTATCTCTCCCTTCCTATTTACCCATACTTTTTCAAGGCACTGTCAATCTCCCTTTCCCATGTCTCAAAATTCTACCAGGCATTCCTAATCTCCAACTTCTTCGTCTTCCATATTTTCAAGACATTTACTATCTTCCCTCCACATATGCTTGAGCTTTTGTGGCTAACGATGATTTGCCAATAATGCAAAAAATTCTCTTCAGTGGTCAAAATTACTGATAATACATCTGGCTATGAACGTAAAATGCTAAATAACCAATAGGCAAACACTTCAATACAAGCTCAATTTTAAAAACAATATGGTTAACGTCAATATACCTGGAAAAGCCGGAAGAGACATCTACCAAGACCTAAAATTAAGAGAGAAATATAGACAGAGCACAAAATAACATGATGAATAATCGAAAGTTCTTTTAGGAAAATAAATTGTCAATACAAACAATCTTATAAGATAAATAAAAGATTACAATCTGAATGCAGCGAAGTGTATACTACAAACACTAATTTACCTGCTACCATTTCTAGTAATGTATCAAACTGTGTTCCATCTGTTGTTTCACTAAAAAAGATGCGAAGCGATGAGGGAAACCTTCTGGTTGAAGATATAGCTACAATACTTGCCAAAAGTCCATGGGACACTTTTAAAAAATTATAAAAAACTATAGCTTTCTCAGCATTTCAACCATCACTCCTTGATGCACCCCCTTCCCCCTAAAACAATGTTGGTCTGTTCTTGAGACATTTGGCGTTATTGTGCACGAACAAATCTTCCGTTACCGCATGTACTTCTCCCAAAAACCAACATTGTTTAGGAGGAGGAGGGGGGCGAATGCTCCGTCCAGATTAAAAATATACAAAGTGTCCCAGGACTTTTGGCGAGTATTGTAGGTCGTTAAGAATTACGACTCGTAGCATAAGGATAAGGGGAAAGACAACCATTTTCCATTGTACCTTGATATGTTTTGACAAAACGACTATTGAAATTCTCTAGTGCGATACAACTGTTTAATCAAAAAATTCATGATGCCAGTAAATGCAGTAAAAATCATTCGTTTTATTGGATTTTTCGTTATCACTTTGAAAACCTTTTGAGTCAATAAACAGTTGCCATTCAATGATCAATCAGTAGTAATAAAGATATCAACAAAGAAACTAGGATACGTAAATTAGAAGTGAACAAAATCGCCTAGATGAACTAGGGAAACAAAAAAGGGTGCTTCAAATCAATTACAACCATTACAATGCGAAAGTTTATAGCATTGACCAAGGACCTCGAGTCCTCTGATAGATATGTGTGTGAGCATAACTCATATTCCACTACATTTGTTGATATGCACCAGACGGGGGAGGGAATGTGCATACACGTTTATTTTAAAAGAACGCCGTCATTTTGCCTGAGCCTCAATTTTCTTAACTTTTCCTGCAATTGAGCCTTTGATTTACTTAGATTTTTCTTACCTTTTACTGAAACAAACTGGCTAAAATGGTTTACACTTTCCTTATTAATATTATATACTTAAATTTGAATTCCATCTTTAACATTTTGAATGCAATAATGACGAAATATCGATTTTTGCCCAATAAAAACAATAAGTTTTGGAAATTGAGCCTCCTGATTTTCTTATGATATTCTTAAGATTTAGAACATGTGAGCCTCATTTTCTTATAAACTTTTCTCTTATAAAAAAACGTGTTATGTAAATAATGCATAACAACCAGGTAGCATTTCTCTATTTTTGCAAAAATTGTAAAGGAATGTTCTTCTACTACCTTATATTATTCTTATCATTATAAACCAGGTCAGCAATTAACCAAATTCTATCAGTACCATTCAAACTAGATCAAGCACGATCGATCAGCAAGATTTGCTATTCATAACAAACAGTAAATCATGAAGTCAAACCGCAGCTTTACCTGTACGGAGGACACAGTGAAAATGTTAAGAAATCCAACAGTGCACTAATGACAAGTGCTCCAGTACCACGCATCTGAAAAAGAAGAAAGTTGCTCTTTGAAATTCTTTACGATGCATGCAGATTTTAGTTTATACAACTTGCTTACTGTTTATTAAATTATTGAAACTATCATCTAATCAGGCATGAACAAAGTAAATTCACATGGCTTTCATTCTTTATGTCATTAAATGGGCTCTTACATTTGGACGGTGCATCAAGCATCTGTGTACTATGAGAGGCTAAGCATAAATCTGACTATTCTCTATTTACATAAAACAAGAATTCCTGGGTACATTCTTGTTTTGTTAAAAATTAAGCTTTGATGAGAAATGTAAAAAAACTTCCCCCTTCGCGCTGTCCTTACGTCACCATTCCTTCATAAAAATATTGTTTTCAAAAACCAAGAAATAAAGCCAAAATATGGTCATGGAAAGTTAAATGTCTCTGTTTTGGAGTTCTTCCATGAAGACTGCCAACAGATTTCAAGTCATTTTTGTCTGGGTTCTACAAGCCATACTGATACTTTTGCTCACAGAAAAAACAAGCTGAAAATCTATCTAGTTTTTCCTTGCGAAGCAAACTCAAACAGCTGAATAATTTGATAAGTTACTTACTACATGTTTGCTAAAAATTTCAAGCAAATCGTCCAAGAACTTTCTCGATGACAGCAAGGATGCCTTATTCAGCTGTTCTTGTTTGAGATCAAAGTTTTCATGCATTGGCTGCAAAAAACAACTTTAGCTTGGGAGAGCTTGAAAGAAACCAACAAGTGGCATTAAAAACAAAAGAAGATTCCTACGAAAATCCGCCCACAGCTGTGATTGTGGTCTATAGAGAAGGATATTGTATAAAAGTATTGGAAGATGCTTCTGATTGATGTAACTAAGTTAATCAGTAAGTTTGAAGCAAGTAATACTTGCACAAAATTTCATACTATCACACTGCAACATCAGTGTCTAGTACTTCAATAGTCAATGTACAGAGAAACAGTGCAAAAGAAAGAGTTGTCTCATCCTTCAAATGACATTCCAAGAATTTGTAGATCATCCGCATTTCCAATAAGGTTGAAGGATTATTTTGCACAAATAAGAATCACTGAACGCTTGCAGGTTAAGAGATAAGATATGTCATTCATTTTTATAGCAAGACCCGTCCTTTCTTCAAATAATTCACAGAATTGACATGGCCTTCTGAGTGTTTAAAGATCGTCATAGATCAATGAAAATTTATCCAACATTTGCTACGAAAATAGAGATTGGGATACATATTTCAGTTTCTTAGACAACTTTTCTTTCAATTTTTATTCTTACCTTGTTTTAATACTACTGTTTTATTATATTATATTAAAGTATATTATATCACAGTATACTATATTATATTACACTATAATATATTACATTACATTATATTATATCACTGTACAATTTATCACAATATATTATATTATATTACATTATATTACATTACATTATATTCTTTTATGTCATTGTACATTATATTATAGAATATTATATTGCATTATATTATATTATATCATATCATTGTATATTATATTATACTATATTATATTGCATTATATTATGTTATATTATATCAGTTTATATTACATTATAGTATATTACATTACATTATATTATATTATATCAGTCTATATTATATTATAGTATATTATATTACATTATATTATATTTTGTTACATCATTCTATATTATATTATAGTACATTATATTACATTATATTATATTGTATCATAGTATATTGTATTATAGCATATTATATTACATTAAAACATATTACATTACATGCATGTATACATACTACATATAACATAAAAGTACTATACAACATTATATAATTTTATCTTATACTATACTGCACTATATTACTATTATTATTATTATTACAAAACTATCAGGTGCAAATACTTCATATTTTGTCGCCGAAATAAACCCTGGACAGACCTAAACTTGCTTGCCTTTTGAAGCTGTATTTCTTTTGTTCTCTTAATTGTGTAATTTTGTAATTTTTGGTGATTTTTACAACCAATTATACGTTGCTTCAAGTAGTGAGACGTATATTTGCAATTAACTATTGATTTATATTATACTGAAGTTTCAAGAATAATAAATTTGTTTGCTATAAAACGCCGTCAAAGATCATGTCACAATTCATATACTGTTCACAGTTAGAATCAAACCTGCATCAAAGCTGCCAGCATATCAACAGCCGCATGAGTGACGCCATCATCATCTCTCTTCAACGCTTTTACAACTTTTAGGCCAACCTTTTCACGAAACCTGCAGACATTAAAAAGAGCATGATTCAACTAGGCTACAGCTGAGTGCAAGTCCTATCAACGAGACCCGGACAAAAGTAAAATTAGCTAACTACAGCCGTGTTCCACTTCAGCACTTCAAACAGTTTGCTTCCAAGGCTGTGAATCTATATTTATCAAAGATCCTTAACACAAAAAACTGGAAACTACGCCAAGCCTCGAACCTATGCAGATCTAAGGGTTCCAAAGAGATTGAAAGGCTACATACTTGTGAAGTTGTGTGAATGCTTCGAATCCAGCCTTTGATGCTACCAATCTTCTAAGAGCATGGAAAAAACCTTCCAGGTCTTCAGATGGGACGCTGCTAACATCAACTGAAAAATAGCAAGTCGACTTTACGATTCTAAATCTATTTGACAATTCATAATTCAATTCTGGATTGAATCTCTGCAATTTGGACCAAAGAAAGCTGAGGAGTCTGGGGCATAATTTCTACAGCTTTCACTACGCTGCAAAATGCAAACTTTGTTCTAGAAGGGAAATCCGGTGAAAGGCAGTTGAATACAGGGGCCATGCAAACTAATTTTATAGTATTTCCAAAACTCTTCCAAAATTTCTCCAAAGCCAAATTACCAGATGCCCAAAACCACGAAACATATTTTCGTTCGCTATTTAAAAAACCCCATGAGAATAGAGAATATTTTCAAAGCTGTATCTTATGATTTTTTGTGGATTATGTTTTATATTACAAATAGTAAAATGAACAAACATAACACATACGGTGTTTAATACGACAGTAAGTTATATCCATGTCAGGGTATTTTAGAATTTTTCCAAACAAAAATCCAAAACTTTTCCATAACCATTTTGAAAAACTTCTTTTTTCCCAAACTTTCCATGTCCTGGAAAATGGTAATATCAATTTCCTTAACTGTCCAAAACTTTCCAAAACCCATACGTTTCATATTTCAGCTTTCATCTTTCACGAATCCTGAGAATATGTCCACCGGTAGCATGTACATTTAACTATCAGAAATCAATAGTGAATCAAGAGGTAACTTACATTCGTTTGCTAATAATGCATTTATTCCATGTATAATCATCTTCTCCTTATTTTCTGCAAACAGCGACTAAAAAGAGTAGGAATTAATGTTAACATGGGAGACAAGAACAGCGGATGAGCATACTCTAGTGTCTCTAATAGACGGATCCCCCAGTCTATTAATTCCAGGAGAATTTTCCTCCCCCCCCCGTTACTTATTAACACCCCCTTCTATTAAATTTTACAAATCGATCATGATCAGAACACGCAGAAAATTAAATTACCTTTTAACAAAACAATTTACCAGCATGAGCTTTTTCTATTGAAAAGCTGCCGACAAGCATAACCCCTTCTATTAGCACCCTCTTTTTAAACTAGCCGACATGAACACCCCCTTCTATTAGAGACACTAGAGTATCAAAGTCATTTCTACGACATATTGACAGCGGAAAGGAGTTTCTTATAATGCTTGATAGATCGTTCTTATCAACATAGAAAAATTCAAACTAACAGAAAAATCTTTTGAAAATGCTGGCAGACAGAATCGACAAGGATGCGAGGATCCAAGAAAAATTCAACCAGACTACTGGCACGAGCTTTATTCAATAAATAATTTGTACAACATGCTTTCATACGGACGGTGTTGTCATAAATCGCACGAAAAAAGTTGGGAAGGTGATCCTCCCAAACGCATCAATTACGCTAGGCCCCAAACAATAATAGCTGGTATGAGCTGCATTGCTAGTGATACCGAAGAATGTCAAATTTTCAGCAAATATTTGAGTAAATCCTGAAGCTGAGCAACTGTTTCTAATGAGAGAACTTCCCTCCATTACTATCAATATCTTATCTTCTATGCCTTCTATCACCAAAAAAGCATAGCTGCGGGGGTACAAGAGGAGCTTTTCCACTTAGGGAAAGCACTTTCCGTCTCGAATCGCTTATATTATATCATACACAATTACGCTTAAATAACTTACATCTTGGGTTACAGCGTGCAAAAGTCCACTATAGGCTACATTACTATTGAATCTTGAAACAGCTTCAAAAAACTTTCCTAAAAGAAAATTTACGACAAACTTTACGACAGAATAAGAAGCGAGCAGAAAAACATAAAGAAATAAGACTCCAGCAGTTGTTACAGACATCAATACCAAAGCAAAAGGCAATCTTCTGTAAAATGCAAACAGTTCTACGTTATGAATAAGCTAAATTTTGAAATGTTATATACAAAGCGTTTTAGAGTAAGCAAATAAGCAGTTACGAGTTTGAACGAAACTAAAAGGGCAAAAACAGCTAAACATGTTAGATGTCATATTGGTGTAAGACAAGAGATCCAAAGCTTTCAAAACATTGCATCCGATAGGGTAGGGAAGGGAAGCTCTCTCTAAATACTTATGAAATTCCTGTACACTATTCGGATCTAAAGGGGAAAAGAGTACGCATTTATTAACTGAATCGATGAAGGCCGATGGATAATAGAACAGAGTTCTCACCCTTTTTACCTCCAAAAATGTAGGACTGTCAAGGAGGAAAAATGAGTTTTTCTAGCAAGTTTTAAGGAGAATTTGGCACTATCATGACAAAAATCCATAATAAGAAAGATGATGTAAGGAGATTTTCGTGTTATACGCCCCTTCCATACCAACTAAACACACAAGATCAACCTTATAAATCTATTTCATAAAGTGAAGTTGCAAAACAAAAAACGGAATTTTTCTATAAGACCTTTTTGCATAACACTAGCATGGAATGCTGCATGTTTAAGTCTCTTTTACAAAAATTCCACCATTGCTACTAGAAACTATATTTCTTAAGGATATTTAAGGTGGTATTGATAAATTTGATATCAATTAAGGATTCCCAAAGATGCCCTATTTCAATAAGGAATTTTAAGGATTTAAAGGAATCGTGGTAACCCTATAGAATCGTACCTGGTGGTGTCTGCAAGAACTTTAGGTGGGTGCTTTCAACTTCTTCATCTACAGTTTTGAAAAATGGAGCCATCCGTTGTCCTGTGGAATAAATCACACATTGGTAACTACTTTAAAGACCTTTACCACAGAACGAAAAAACTGCAAAATTTTTTTGACATAATTAAAAGATTTTTCGTTCGACACTCATCAGAGTATGAAAACATCGGATAGTGACCTAAAGGTTAACCGAGATATATATCCAGATGCGGTTAAATGTCATAGGATGCGTCTAATTGGCCCCAAGTGTGACCAATTAGTACCTGTTAACCATTGTTTACTTGAAGAGTCCAAATGAGAAAACAAACTCTTTTTGTCTACACAAGACTGGGTTTGAGTCTTGATGCAAACAGATTCCAAAACACTTAAATGAAAAGACGATCTTGCTTGTCCAATAATCCGAAAATTGTCGTCTGTATATGTTGAGGTAAAGTTCTGTAGTACCAACAGACTATTTACTATAAAGACCCTGAGCATTCCATAACAGTGCACCCTATAACAGTACATCTAAAGCTGAGCAGCAGCCAATGAGCTAGCAGTATGACTTGCTGCAAAACAACCGGAAGTAAAATGCGAATTCCAGGAAGATTAAAGACTGCAAGCAATGAAGAAATGGCAAGTTTGGATTTGATAACAACAAATGCTATATATTACACTGAGGCAATGGCTTTGGCTAAAAGCAACATTAGCACACTGCAAACAACTGCAGCAACACAAAATACCGCACACAACATCAGCAACAATAATGGTTACCAACAAACAGCTTAAAATGATTGCTACTCCCATATTGAATTTGAATAGACTAAAGAAGTCATATGTCTGAAGCACCTCTTTTAGTTGGTAGCATTTTTACATGAATGTCCTGGTTGCCACTGGCTCTTACTGCATCCATTAAACTTGCGAGCAATGCATCCCTGAGACAAAACAGTATTCATAACAATATTTGATTAACAGCTTACAGACATTCCATTTACATTAAGGTACTTATCCATTGGATATATCAATAAGTGTTATAGTGCAATCATAAGACAACAAAATATTATAAAGTATAACTGAAACAACATATATAATATAACATAACAAAACATAACATAATATAATATAATATAATATAATATAATATAATATAATATAATATAATATAATATAATATAATATGATATAATATAATATAATGTAATACAATATAATATAATATACTATAATATAATATACTATAATATAACATAATATAATAAAACACAATACAATAATATAATTTAATTGGCCCCAAGTAACATTGCATAATATAATATACTACTATATAATATAATTAATACATAACATAAATTACTATTTGATATAACAAAATAGACTATAGCATACAAGATGATACAATATAAAAAGTAATATAGCATCAAATAATATAAAACACAATGTAAAAAAATGCAATAATACAAAGTTGATGGCATTTTAGCCATCAAACAATACGATACATCAATAACTTCAGATTACAAGCAGCTTTTTTCATCTTCCCAACAATCTAAAAACATTGCTCTTACAACATTTCAACATCACTTTGTGATCCGTATCAAAGTTGATACGGAAAGGCCTTCCGTCTACTCTACTTCTAGCAATTTGTAGCAATACTGATACGGTTAGTTGTATCACGTTTGATCCTTTTAGTGACCCAGACTCTTGAAAGTTAACACCACTTGTAAGTGATCCGGACTACTTTTTCATCCGTATCAAAAGCGACCCATCGCAATGTAAACAGAGATTTGGGATCATTTTCACAACCCATCTGCCAAGCATTCAAAGTCTACGCCTCCCAGTACCAAGAAAGATATCACTGTCAAAGTACTCATGAATTCTCTCTTTCAAAAACAAAGTACATAAAGGTGCCTTTTGGGTACTTTCACCATTGTCTCCCACTAAACAATACTGTATATTTCCATTGTCTCCCACTAAACAATACTGTATATTTCCATTGTCTCCCACTAAACAATACTTTATATTTCCATTGTCTCCCACTAAACAATACTTTATACCTCCATTGTCTCCCACTAAACAATACTTTATACTTCCATTGTCTCCCACTAAACAATACTGTATATTTCCATTGTTTCCCACTAAACAATACTGTCTATTTCAATAACTATGCTCTATACACCCATGCTATACATCAGGTGGCGCATTTGTTCATGCGGAGTGGCACACAGCAAGTGCAATCAAAAAAGAAAGAGAAAACTGGAAACAAATTACTGTAAAATCTCGAATGCAAACCCCCCTGTAATCTAACTCAAACATCCTTTCCCGAAAATTAAGCCCCCGAATATAAGCCCACGGCTTACATTTAGGCTTCTGTGTGCATAGTTAGGACAATGAATGACCATGGACAGAGCATATATAGAGCTTCTGTAGTTAACTGTGTCCTTCTTTTTTGATTGGACACCGAATGATGAATTTTTTGGTATGCACAAGTCATCTGTTAACCTAAGAGACTTCCCGAATACAACCCCCCTCCAAATATAAGCCCCCAAATGTAAGCCCACCTAAAAATGCTTACGAACCTCTATAAGCCCAGAGCTTGTATTCGGGATTTCCCAGTATATCACTAACTATTAGATTATACTAACTGGGAATGTCCTACCCAAGCTCAAAACTTTTACATTTATGGCACCACACTTGCGTTATCTTTAACTACAAAGATGGAGGCACGGCGCATATTGCTTGCTAGCATTGCTAAAGAGGCGCTAAACAAATTTTAACTGAGAAGACCTGGTCTTTAATTCCCCTGGGGTTTCATAAAGAGCCAGCGATATCTAAAACAGTGCCATATCACAGGAGACCTTTTACAAAGACTCAAAACCAAGAAACTCCATAAATTAGCATAAATTAGCATAGAAATAAACTTATAAGAAACACTGACCTTTCAGTGCATAAATACTGCCTGGAAGTTCCATTAACATATTCTACAGAAAACAGCTGCGGGTTTTCTGGATGTCTAACTAATGCAAAAACCTGAGAATTCAAAAATAAACTTTAATTCTAAGGGGTATAATGAACAAAAATGCACAGAAAAACAGCCTTTAGTGATCGCATTTGAGTTTCAATTGTAGCACAATCTGGTGTGTGGTGATCTATTTTACCAACAAGTGTAATGGTGAGCGAAATAAAAAACTAAATACACGAGAAGCTAGAAGGGACATTAAAGCTAGTCAAATTATGGCCAAATGCAATAAGAGCGTACTTATTGCCATGTGCTGAGTGAACCTATATAAGTATGAATTAATGGATGAAGGAAAAATGCAATAATAAACACATAAATGATAAATGAAAATCTAATAAATACATGAAATCTTCATTAGTTAACAAACTAAGAGAACAATTGAAAATCAGAAATATAATGAATTGATGCTGAGTATAATAAATTAGAACAACAAAACGTGTAGAGAAATATCTTCTGGGGAAACTGGCGTGTTAAAACTCAATCAGCAAATAGTATCTGAGCCACAAAAATATTGGATAAGCTGTAAGTAGAAAAACCCACGTTTGACAGCGGCTGCAAGGTGACAATGTGGTATGTTGCCGGGTCTCTTTCCACGATACAAGTTTCTGATAAGGAGAAAATTCTGGTGACTGGGTCCTGCAAAACGAATAAAGCAATTGCAGACGCTATAAAACAAGCGAACAAACTCAAATATCTGTCGTTCTATTTTCTCTCTTCTCCCTCATTTCACTCCCTCTCTCATTCTCTTTTCCTTCAACGCCCCTATTCTTTTCCTCTTCCGTTTCCCTCTTTGCAATTAGAGACACACTAGTCGCTATTTCAAATAAAGTCTATCAGAAGTCTATTTTCATGCAAAGAAACAAAAATCTAAATTTACTAACCTGATTTCTTTGAGATATTTTCTGAACTTTGAATTCTGTCAATGAGGTTACGGACTCATCATCACTATAAGAAAAACAAACAAAAGTTCAGCAAAATGCCAAAGATGATTCAAGGACAATATGTAATCGAAAAAAAATTCCCAAAAGAGTCAATCACTGCAATGATATTGCAAAGAAGGCAAAAATGGGAAATGAGGAAAGAATGACGAAGATCCAAAACATAACAGGCAAAAAATTCTGCACATTTTATGAAAACTTTGCTTTTAAATACAGTATTAAATAATTATAATGTACGTCTTCTTGCATCAAGAAGCGCATACTTGGATGTCAGAAACAATAAAATATTTTTACAAACTATCTACACCAGCATAGGCGCCAAATCTTGATTGGCTAACAAAGGAATCACCATCGAAGGATTCCTGCCTATAATGTTGCGAGAATTCGTTTGAGAAGAATTCTCACAAAATTATTGGCAGGAATCTTTCGATGGTGATTCCTTTGTTAGCCAATCAAGATTCGACGCCTATGTTACCTACACCAAAAGAAGTACACAGTAAAAAGCTACATACTGACTAAAAGTGTAGCACACAAATTCACAGTTCATAAGCATATTTATATTTAAATCTATATTTAAAATATATACAAGCCATGGAAAGATAAAAAATAACTTAACATATGAACTGTTTATCTTGTTTGCTAAACTTGTAGCTGGTATGCTGAAGAAGAGACAATAATCTAAAACTACGTTTGTCTTATGAGTAAATGCTTCGATTGATATCTTCAACAGGACTCCGACCTGATCAAAGACCTGATACAGATTTCAATCGAAACGTTTACTCGTAAGGCAAGTGTATTTTTGATCATTCCCTTTTCTGTATTTTATATGCTATGTGGGTGAGGCTATGAATTAATTTTATGCATAAATGCATATCTCTATGAGAGGGTTGGGATGGCGCAGTAATTTAGTAGTCTTCCTCGGTGGTGTAGTCGAAAAATTTTAGGTAGTATAACGCAGAAGTTTGAAGCATATACAGCGTTTCACGGCTTTACTTATAAGAAAGTCGTCAACATTTGTATCAGTAAGTAGCATGCCTTTGAAAACCAAGCATTTTAGGAAGCACAATGACGTTATGCTGCGCTACCCTTCGAGTAAACCCCCGGTCCTCCGCTTATGATGTTCACTGTTCAGACATGAATCCTTAAAGCAGCATGTAAAACTGCTTCAGGCAGTGATAACCTAAGCACAGTGCAACGGTAGTCTTAGTCACAGCTAAATTTCATGACATGTACTCTTAAGCGTTTAATTACCAGGGTGGGATGGAAGTATTGGAAGACATTAATAAGCGGGGTAGTCGGAAAAAGCGGAGGTGGTAGAAAAATGTTTTGAAACTTAAGATAGTACTACTATGAAGCACTCTATGTTCATAAATTGGGCGTCTATGGTCGTGAGAGCGTAAGCAGCACAAAAACATTGCTAACAGACAAGATAATTTGCTCAAAACATCTATTTGTAACAGGGATTGAAGAATTTTTGCGTAAAAACTAATAAGCGGGGTGGGGGTTCT
>WIPJ01067406.1:573040-593109 GCA_018155075.1 Cassiopea andromeda
ATGAGAGCGGGGGTTGGAAATATTTTCAAAAGTTAATTAGCGGGGGGACGGCGATTAGGAATTCAAGAGTAGGCTATTCTCACAACTGATCAAACAATTTGATTCGACAAAAAAGCCTTCAGCAAAAAACAAAACACGAAAGTCTGCAAATCATTTCTCGTCAGAAATGTATACAAAAGAGCATATATTCCCCTGTTTACTGCAAAACAAAAGATACTGAAAAAGCGAAATTCTTATCAAAAACTGAAGGGAAATGTAGACAATTACGCCCAAGAAATGCTGTTAGGCAGCATTTGGAATGCTCTTAAAGGGATTGATATTACAAACAGGTGCACTGTTTCGCAAAAATTGCATTTAAGCAGAATATCAAATGAGAAACATGGTTGAAAAGCTTCTCAAAACAACCGTGAATCGGCTCAAAGATGCTTAAGCTATCAATCATTAACTAAGGCAATTCTACTTGTTTTTCCAAAATTATTTTACATCGCATTGCAGCAATCTGTGGACCAGTTGCTAGACTAGAGGGTAAACTAGCAAATGAGGCATTTCAAGGAGCAAGAAGGAAAGTAGCAAACCCAATATGAAAACAGAACGGCACCCAGATAAAACTCGTCGAGAAAAAACTACACACTTTTGTTATAAATAAAGTTTATAAGGATTAGACGCAAAATCGCTGAAATTTAAGCTTTATTAGGGCTTAGAAATTTCTGTACTCAAGTTAGAGCTAGTTCATACGATGAGCCGTAGATGAGCAGAACCTATGCATTTAGCAATTTGAGAAGTTAAGTTCATCTTCGGTTCAACATATGAATCCACAGAAAATCATCGGCTCGAACCACAGTCACGCTATTCATTGGTTCAACAATGGCTCATCCCTTTCGGTCGCGCTACTGGTTCATCGTATGAACTAGCTCTAAGTTATCAATCATTAACTAAGACAATTCTACTTGTTTTTGCAAAATTATTTTGACTGCAACAACATACAATATCTGTGGACCAGTTGCTGCAATGCGATGTATCAAATAGATATATTCCCTGGCATTATTTTGCATACTAAGACATTCATAGTGAAAAGCATTTTGCAGCATTACCTCTTGTCATGTAAGAAATTGAACAGACAATGTTTCATCTGTGATGCAATACTTTGGTGATACTATAACTTAAATCTGCTATTAAGCATGATTCTAGCTAAATAAGTGGATGAATCTGAAGCATATCTGTTAACGTGAAATTTTTACTTATAATCAAGGGGGGCTCTCCTCTCGTTAGTTCTCGGACTACTGGGAGAGTCCACCTTTAAGAAATTCCATTACCATGTAGCTTAGACAATATTGAATATTATGTATTGTAGTATTTGTGTTTCGTAGTTTGTGTAGTAGTAATTATTGTGTTGATTTTAACGTAATGGAATTTTGAAATCATCAAATCAAATCAAATTGAGACCATATTTAACGGGATCGGATGCAACTCTATCTCATAGAACGGTAAGCTTAGTGTTTATACAAGATAGAAAGGCGCACGGATCGAAAATTATTCACTTTTAAAAGTGAACCCAACATTGTCCGGATAGCGGCACAAAAAGAACAGGGAAACTCGTGACCCCGTGGAAACTTAAGACCCCGTGGAAACTCAAACGTGGAATGTTGAAATTATCAAATCACATCAAATCAAATCAAATCAAACGTACTTCACTATGAAAATATACAAATTCGCAATTACTCGGTCACAATCCTGTATTTCCTGCACCCTTGGCAATGACTTTTTCCTACTTTGCATATAATTTCCTCGCAACAGCAATTGGAAAATAGCTTATTCTGTTTCATGGAAACATAAAGTAAAGGTAGTCCCATATACTTTCGTACGTAGGGGAGTGCCTGTTAGAGAGGACACGTATGCTGAGCCATCGGCAAGTGAGGTAGGATGGCCAGTTCCTTTCCTCGCCGCCTTTAGCTCCCCAGTGTTCCCACTGGGTACCCATTTGCTGCTGGGTGAGCAGTGAGCGAGCGTTCAGTCAGGGCATCGAGTCGGGCTCGAACCGTAGACCTTCCGCATGGGAGGCATGCGCTCTAACCACTAAGCTAGCTCGCTTATTATGGAAACATACCAGCAAGAAAAATGGGAAACTGAAAAGTTGCTAGACCAACATTCCTGGTTAAGCATGTACATTTATTTTTTTTTTTATATCACTAAAATTTAAAAAGAAACGAAAAACAAAACTCAAATTTAATTTTGTTGAGGTGGAGGCAAAAAACATAAAGTGTACATTTATCATTAGCACAAATGGGAAACATATTAAATTTAAAAGAGCATTTAAAGGACATCCTCTGAACCCATAGCAGCCAAACTGTGGAACTCACTGCCACATACTACTTTCCTTGAATCCTACAATTTGTCATCTTTTAAATTTAACATTAACAAACTTGATCTTATCTCCCTCTCTACTTAAACTTCCCCAATTTCTCAGCTTTTCCTTTATTGGGACTTTTTTTATAGGTCCTACACATTACTTACTAAAAAACACGCCCATGGTAGGACAGAAGTACGATTACACGTTTTTTTCTATAAGAAAAAACTCTCTGGCTTCAGCCTGAATGTTTCTTAATACTTCATCAAACCCAATCTTAAATGTTTCCTAAATGTTACTTAAATTTAAAGACGTGAAGTGACCATATCAACCCAAATTAGGTAAATCTGATGCAAGAAAAGGGATGTTCAGGTTTTGTGAGGCCTGTAATGGATGTTCCTTCTATATTCTTGCTAGTTTGATCAAACATTTCCTTGTAAAAAAATTTTTTCAAGTTGTTATTTAAAACTATACCTGCCCTTATGTCTTAGGTGTTTCTTAATTTTTGCTCAACGTCAGCCTCATGTTTCTCATAAACATGTTTCTTATAAAGCGTGTAGTAAGTAGGTTAGATACCTTTACTCTCTTAAGATAAAAACATCACTGTTTTGTACAAATTATTGCTGAAACTTAATCCTGTATAAAGGATTATACCAATGAAAATTGCGAACTTAAATACCAATCTGAAATGCTATTGTTTTTAAAGTACCTGTATTTTCCAAGCCTTTTCATCATGAAATTATTGAAGCTGATCGGTTCTTTCCTTGTCCTAAATATAAATCAATAATAATTAGCGACAGAACTTTAATAATTTAAAATAATCTCACAATAAAGTAGGCTATTCAAAACGAGAGACAAGGACGGCTTGCAAGGTGCACAGTACGGGTTTTCAACTGTCACAACATTTATCCTCAAGTTCAAAGCAGCCACTTACATTCTACATTCACAGAAAGAGGAGACGAGTAAGAAGTAGTTTTTATGGTTGCATACAAGGAAAAGTGTGGGGCAAAATTTTCGAAAATTTGTGCACAACTTTTATGTGAATACGTTCTAACAACTGCCATAACAAAACTATTAGAATTGCAAAGTACTATTCAAGCACAAACTCTGTCTGATATATTCCTGGTTTTACGTTTCCAAATTAAAGTCTCGAGCTACAAAAATAACCCAACAACCTACAACTTGCACTTATATTGCAATGAAAGCACGTGCAACCAATAGAATTTTTCATAGCTTAAATAGGCCGGTGTCCTAGCAGTCTTTCTACTGCATCAAAAGTAGAACAATCACTGCGCATGTCTGATATTCTAAAGCTAGCGATTGTAAAAGGGCATTTTGAGGCATATTGAAAGATTCGACGAAGAGTAAGCTGGATGCTTATAGCATAAACTGTAACTGAAAATACTACAACTGGGTTTCTTTGGCTTGGACTGTATTGAAGCAATGAAGGCAAAATGGAGGTGATACTTAATAAACATACACAGGGGCGCACATATGATCGTCTATCAACTGATGTAGAAGTACATTTATAGCTAGGGGGCTCTACTGATGGCTAGGGGGGCTCTTTTCTTGCACGGATCTTTATAGGAAACTTTGAAGTAGCTATATAATAAAATAGAAATGTCGTCAAGTAAAAAAGGTACTTAAATAGCCTATATCTTATGAACTAACAATTTGTCGACAGCTTTTTAAATTTACAATAACCTTTTATCTTACTTCAAAAAGTTTTACAAAGTTGGGGAGCTGCCCTTCTTCTACACCAAAGTAGCTAAATGATGAACACAAAACAAAATGATACAACACCTTTTCATTCTAACTTACTTAATTGAAATACCGACAAACGACATTGCTGTTTCAATGATTTTCTTCACCAATTCATCTCTCTGCTCACTTGCAAACAGGTGCTATAAACAAAAGAATCTGGCTTGATTGCAGCGATCTATAAAATTATCGACGAAACAAGAACGATAGCATCAAAGAAATGCTGCTCCTTCCTCCGTACCAAATACTCCTAGGAAACCTAAAGACCGTCCTCAAAGGATAAATA
Organism: Cassiopea andromeda; assembly: GCA_018155075.1. Lineage (NCBI taxonomy): Eukaryota > Metazoa > Cnidaria > Scyphozoa > Rhizostomeae > Cassiopeidae > Cassiopea > Cassiopea andromeda. The sequence continues at coordinate 577,432 of WIPJ01067406.1, forward strand.
GTCGTGGTCTATCAGTAGTACATTCGAATTACACCCAGGGGCATATTGGTGCTTCCAGTATTGGAAGGGGGAGACTTTACCCGAATTCTTTGCTGGTGATTGCTAGCTATACATGCTCACCTGCTCTAATGGGACTAGTGATCTTAGATTGATTGGCTATCTGCATTTTATTAAATCATACATACTACAATTAGTTGTGTCTTCTCTGAAGTTTTATCTTTTGGAGTGATTAAAGATCTGAAAATGCGACAAATTAAGAAAGATCTCTCTGATGTTTTGTCCAAATTTCCTCACTATCCGGAAGAATTGGAGACTGTTACCCTCAGTAGCAATGTCTCTGCTTACAAAAACATGGACCAAGCTCAAATCTGACTAGTATAGTTCATTTTCGGCAACAGGAAAGGCAATCAGTCTTAGATGTTCAAGCAAAAACCACATTCGTTCAGAGTCACCTTCCAGCCCTCAAAATTGAGAGAGTACGTAAACAGTCTGTTGGTGCTACAGAACTTTACCAAAGCATGAAAAAGCGGCAACATTCTTTTCACATACTTAAAAGCATTTTTTCGTCCGACACTCATCAGAGTATGAAAACGTCGGATAGTGACCTAAAGGCTAACTGAAATATATATCCAGATACGGTTAATGTGATAGGATGCGTCTAATTGGCCCCAAGTGTGACCAATTAGGACCTAGTAACCACTGTTTACATGAAGAGTCCCAACGAGAAAACAAAGTCTTTTTGTCTACGCAAGACTGGGTTTTGAGTCTTGATGTAAACAGATTCCAAATCATTTAAGTGAAAAGACGATCTTGCTTGTCCAATGATCCGAAAATTGTCGTCTGTATGTGTTTTGGCGCACTCTGGATTTGCAATAAGGTGTTGTCCTATGGCCGACTCACAATTAATTTTAGAATTGTTCTTTTTACATATACGAGGTGGCTGTTCCTAGAAATTCAGTAAGATTGGGGCCCCACCTCAATTGTCCCTTCAAATAATGCAACAACTCTTCAAAGCTTCTGAGGGGCCCTTCAGGATTTTAAATGCTTGGAGGCCTTCAGGAGTTATCCTGTCTCAAACCAACATCAGCTATGCCGCTGCTTCTTACCGAACATCAAATCTATTTGCAACACAATTTTTCTGTTGGCAACAAGACAACATGTAAATTAACATTTAACTTGAAATCTCTTGACAAGATAACCTTGAAAGTATCACTTCCCTGCATGGGGCTGATAAATCTAAAGAAGAACATACCACCACAACCAAGGCACATCCTCATATACAATAAAGACCTTACCTTAGACCTTAGTCCATCCTGCGTATTTCTACGCATCGGGCAGTATATAATAAAGACTGAACTGCTATGCTGCAGCTGGAAAATCATGATTAATGGCACAAGATTACAGGGCAAAATTTTTTCTTGCTTGCATGGTATGCAAAAAGAGGCTTGGTCTCCATACCAGTATCAAAAATCCAAAGGTTGCTCAAAACTGGGACAAGTGACCCTTAAATCATAACAAAAATCAGCATTTTGAAATTTGTATGAACCTTTGCATTCATGTGGAAACCAGGCCTAATGGTCAATCTGTAAAACTGGAGACTTTAATATATAAATAGTCTGTTGATACTACAGAACTTTACCACAGTATGAAAAAGCTGCAACATTCTTTGAGTTTGTCAAAAGAATGTTGCCGCTTTTTCGCGCTGTGGTAAACTTTAATATATGTTGAATGCAAGGTAAAGCTAAACATAATATACATACAAGTCGGCTGAATCCCCCATGAATTATTGCGAATCCACCTGGGTAATCTGATACCTAAAATAATAGTTAATATTCCTTCAAAACAAGTGGGCTTCCTTGCCATTCCAGGAAACTTAAAACATTGAGAAAATGATGGAAAAACAGCAAAGTGTCTGCAAAGAAAAAAGACAATGTCTTCGTCTTGATAGCAATTTCTATATGCAAATATTTTTGAACAGTACAATGGAAGAACAGCACAACATGTGACAGAGGGTCGAGGGGGTGGACATCAGCAAAAATCAACCCCCCCCCCACAAATTCCAAGACACCATACTTTTATCAGACTACAATAATAGTATGAATCAGTGCAAAGACTGAGGCAAAAAGACTGACTCAAAAAAAGTTAAGACTGAAGTTGGTGGTTATGGCAAAATCTGAAACTTGACAGCAAGAAAGTTAAGATATCAAAAACAAAAAGAAAACATTCTAGAAATGATGTTTGGCTACTCAAAATTGAAAAAAAGCTTTGAAATTAGGTTTTATTTTCTTCCTGGCAGGTCAACACCAGACCTATGGGATACCTAAACTTGAACTCCTTCAATGACTACTTTATGCATGTATGCATGTATGTATGTATGTATGTACTTAGTTAGTGAGGTAATGATGGCTCATACAGTCAAGATGTTGGTTGCATATTAAGAACAAAAAACTGTAGTAAAACATGAATGCTCTGGGAATAAACTAATAAACTGATAGTTGTGCTGGGTCATGTTGTGAAGTACTAAATACTGCTTTTTACTTCACATCAGCTTTGACTTTACATAACAGTATGGATGGAAAACACTACATTACCAATGATTTGATGTGACAAATATTTGTTGAATACTTTTAAAACTATCAAGATTAGTATAAGTAAACTATCACCCTGCAGTTTCTACTATAATACTGGAAAATCTTACCACAACTTTGATCTAAATCCACAAAACTCACTACAAAATAATGGAGGTACTTACCATAGTAATGCCTTCCATATCCTTATAATCATAAGAGCACATTCTCTTGTTTGTTACTGTGCTGATTTCATCCAAGGAGCAGGCAGTAACTTGAAGAATTGTAGAATGCCTGTTGTCAGTCCAGTGGTGCTTGAAAGCATTGTATCTCTGTGTAGCAAATTGTGATAATGCGCAGGTAATAGAAATCTTCTTCAACTACCACTACAAGTCTGAATAAAACTCTGCCACATAAAAAGAACAACACAAGACATCTAGATGCAGCTCTAGCCATCAAAATATCATATACTATGTCTATTTTCTAAACTATGCAATGGATCACCTACTTAAGGCATAACTTTCACCAACAGTAAAGCCAGCATGAATATTAGGTGAAGAGTTATCAACTTATCATGAATAAAACAACATCACTTCTGCATCAAGTATCTGAATGATAATGATAATTCCATGATATGAAACACTGGGTGCAAAGAGTGATGCTGTTATGAGTGATGCTGTTTTCTGTCTTAAATGAAGAAAAAATCCCTTTGATTGTCTTTTGAGTACAAAGTTGCCAGCAATGGCACAACACTGTACGCACTAAATTGGAAACCACATAAAAATACACAAAAACATGGATATTCAAAGCTTACCTGCTCTTTATTACCTTTCCATTCTGCAAAATTGTGTCTCATACGCTAGAACACAAATGGTACAAGCCCTATCAGCAAAATATTGAAAAAACAAAGCTAGATACAATGCAAAGGAGAACTACATTCTTAGTAAGTAAGAAAACAGTTGTCTTTCTTTGCAATGTATCAAGCATTACTACATTGAGAAATTCTTCAGATGAGAACTAAATGTATTAGGCATAGAGGAATATAGAGCCAAATCTGCTCAAGGATCATAAGTCCTTATATATACTCTTATCAATAATTAAACACTTAAATACAGAAGTTCTTCACTACATGTTTTTTTCATAAGAAAACCGTCATTTTGCCTGAGCCTCAACTTTCTTAACTTTTCTTGAGATTGAGCCTGAGATTTTCTTAACTTTTGCTGAAATAATCTGGCTAAAATGGGTTACGCTTTCTTTGCTTATCTTGTATGCTTGAATTTGAATTCCATCTTTAGTACAATATGCAATAATGATGCAATATCGACTTTTGGTCAACAAAGCCACGTAATGTTCGAAACTGAGCCTTGTCGCTTTCTTAAGATTCTAGCCACTTGAGACTCACTTTCCTACAAACTTTTTTCTTATTAAAAAACATGTATCCCAATATAAACTTGATGAAAGTATCCTACCAAAGCATCAGTCAGTAGTTCAGCTCTTTGATCCAAAGAAAAAGTCATTGACTGTGTTTTCTTGCCTTCTTTGCCTTTGGAAAAAGATTGAAATTGATTGAGAATACAATATCTCACATTTCACAATGTTCCTACCACTACTTCACAATAGTTCTCTCACTTCGAGATAAAAAAGGTAAGCTGCTAGCAGTGAAGAGATAAGAAAAGATAGGAAAGTGACCATATGGAAAATAAACCAAACAATGAGAGGGACAATGAGATGGTAAGTAAATGGAGGCATGAGTACATTGAGAAATATTTACACAGATAAAAAGACAAATCAGTGATGAGTAAGCCAAGTTGAAATAATTTCAAATCCTTAATGACAAAACATGGTTTTAGATTAAAAACTACATCTGTCATTCCAATGTCCTGAATATATCTTAAAGCCTAGACCCATTCCAGGCCAATGTTTTGCACAGGTGGTATATATTTCTGGTACTTTATTATGCAGGGTAAATTCTTTTTACCAAATGACTGCATTATATCGCTTACTTTTTAAGAAGCAAATAGTAAATATTTACAACATTTTTCAATGCAGTAGATAGCTTCATAAATTTTCAAACACCAAAAATAAATAACAAAATCTGAGTTCCACAAAATCTCAAAACATGAGCCTGAAGAGTGGGTTATGTCATCAAAACTAAATGCAATTTACAGATAAACAGCTTACCTTTTTTCACAGTAATAATGAATTCTCCAGGAGCTTTTGCACTTGGGTTTATTCCATAAAATTCATTGTATGGCCACTATATCAAAGGAATGAAATAAACAAATAGTAAACCTAAATTGTTGCATGCTATGATCAATAATCCACAACATCAGATCAAGGGTGTCATGGACAAACACTGAAAACAAAAAACATCTCTGAGTTAAGATAGTTATCAGTCAAGCAAGGCACCCTTTGCTCCACCTTATGATTGCTAATAAATTCATGACTTCTTTTGATACGCTACCATGCAAAACCAAATTTTTGCATGTAACAAGGTCTAACGAAAATTTTCTCATGTGGGCAACTCCCATACTTTGTAGACTAGGGGTCACAAATCTTTTGGGCTTTTGGGGCCAGAATCACTATACACTACCTTTGCTGGGGCCAGATGCTGGCAACATAGAGCCCAGTTTTGATAGTCCTTTTCATATTTGAGGCTGGCTATGGTCAAAATGAAATTGACAGACTACAACAAGTACACAATGTATCAGATCATATTCAGCACTATCTCAAAACATCATATTTCTTTTGAAATGTATGCAATGTTTCTGCAAATAAAGGGGCCAGATCTCGCCTCTGGGCTGGGGACTTGTGACTCTTGCTGTAGATCAAGCATCAGGACAAAGCTTACAAATGACACATAAAGCTGCAAACTAACCTGATTTGTAACTTCAAGGCTCACAGGGTTATATGTTGTCACGGCTTTACTTCCAATGGAGAATATTCGTTTATATCTATGATATTGAGACATAAGCAAATGATGAGAAAAATCATTAGACAGTGGGGCTATGAGAACTATTACCAAGAAAGTTGTCATACCCTGATAGCCTAGATCTCATGTCACCTTTAGAAATCCATTACAATAAGATGTACGTGGATAATATGAAACAGAAGTGATCTTTGATCCAACAGTTACTTTCTAATGTCTGAGGCAAAATTCGTGACACTATTATGTTTTAACAACTACATTGGTGAATTATATTTCTATAATAGCTGTACTATCATTCAATCTTTAAATTTTAGCATTCCTCTGTTATTTCTCGCTACCTATTTCATGCTCCCTATAAGCAAGACAAAAATCATGCTGCAAAACTTTGCAGATTTCCCTAATACTGACCTCCCCCTCCATGAGTGTTTCGTAGTTAGAAATGACGAGATATCCTCGTTTCCCCAAGCATTTGCCATGGCACTAGTTCATCAAATTTTCATTATACTTTCTCTTTACTCTACTTTTTTCATCTAACGTGAAGCACGATTTTGGTACAACTGGAGAAGGTTGCTTGATTCCTTCTCTCTTCCCTGAAGGAAATGATGTATGTCCTTTGTTGCCAAATTTTCACCAAAGGTCTAATCCAACTGAGCTGCTGCCTAACTCCTTTGCCGTCACGCTACATGTGAATACGGAGAAATATACAAATTTAACAACAATCTTGTGCAACCCAATGCAGGATGATGTTACTTCATCTCGAACTTCACGACGTATCCTTGTTGAGTGCTACCATTTTGAGGTTACAGCATACAGAGCGAGAGAGTGCTGCTCCTCCGCAGTCATTGGATTTTTGATCAATTTTCTAGGGGGCGGAGTAACAATAGTTACGGTGTCATTAGTGCTTTTCACATTCTACAAAGGCCTCGAAGAAGCAGGGATGACGCTACCGAATGGCTACAGAGTTATATCCCCCGTCAGAGCATGCTAGTTCTAGTCAGAAAACATAAACCTATTTTTGCAGACTTTTTAAAGCAGTGTTAGCTCCCTGCTAGCGGTATTCTAGTTCCTGTCGGATGAGTCAGCCACCAGTCAGAAAACTTCTGGGTCTACCCGTACCTAGAAGAAAATTTGATCATTCTGAAACCTTTCATCGATTAAATTTTATTGCTTGTCCAATTACATGTCTTTTTAGAAGAAAAATGTTATAAGAAAATGAGGCTGAAATGGCCAAAATCTTAAGAAAATCTTAAGAAAATTACGAAGCTCAATTCCCAAAATTAAATGTTTTCATTGGCCAAAAATCGATAGTTCATCATTATTACATTCAGAATATTAAAAGATGAAATTCAAATTCGAGTATACAAGATTAACAACGAAGTAGTGGTACATTTTTGACAGTTTATTTCACTCAAAAGCTAAGAAAAATTTAAGAAAATCTCAGGCTCAAATTCGGGAAAAGTTAAGAAAATTGAGGCTCAGGCAAAATGATGGTTTTCTTATAAAAAATAAAAACGTGTATTGCGGTGCGATGCACCGTACTACATTTTTTGTCGAAGAAACAAAAGTTGGACGAACCCCAAGTTGCTAAAAATTAACTATTAGAACCATTTATCTCTTATCTTACGTTGAGTTAACTGTTGTTTTCCTATATGTTACAAGTTGTTTTTTTCCATTTTCGTTTCTCAATTATAATGTAAGAGCAGCCGTGGCCTTAGTGGTGATGTACTCGACTAAAACCAAGATGGTCCTGGGTTTGAGGCCCACCGCATGCCATTGGTGACGTCAGGAAGGGCATCCGGTCCTAAATGCTCGCGCCAGAACTAAAGTCTTCTCAGGGGCACCCTCCAAGCCCCCAAGGAATTGGGGGAAACGGAGGTAAAATCGAGTAAAATTTCTTAATTATAATGCAGGCGCATCAATTACACGCTGCCTTTATATAGTGAAGTGTATTGTTGTATGCTTTGTTACATTGATATCATGAAGTTTCAAATAAAGTAATTGTCATTTGCGTTTTTCACATTGTTTTCTTCTTGGCTTCGTCGCTGCATTCTCTGCTAAACTGTAGCTCATCTCTGTTAGTTTTAACCAGTCCAGCTCAGTCCAGTACATACAAAATTCCTTTAAACAAACATAATTACAAAATAATACAATATGACCATGGGCGTAGGAGGAGAGGACTTCAAGTTTAGGGGGCTGTAAATGTTCTGCCGGAAATATCAAATAGATCTGGAGAGCAGGGAGAAAAGTTGCCCGAATTTTCTATTGTTCTTTCAGATCATTTGCCCGAGTGAAACAGATTTCTGCCCAACTTGCGAAGGGGCTGCAGAATTACAAAATTACAATAAACAGGGACGCCGGAGAAGTAGTAGGGCAGGGGAGGCAGAAGTTTGGTGAAAGGCAGGAAAAGAGTAACTTTTCACAAACATATGCTCCCAACAATTGTTGCATTTTGCCTCAGGTGATGAATTCTTGAGGGTAGAAGGTGATCGAGCCTGAGAGAAGATCGAATGTAAGAAGAAAATGTAAAAAAAATTTTCAGAAGACGACACAAGAACGACACTTTTACCCCCTTGTCCCCGCTCTTCGAGGGGAAGATAGGCGCTTTCCTCTTTTGCCCCCGTGCTCCGGAGTTCCTAACAATAAGATTAAAATAGAGCATAAGAAGTTTGTATGGAAAAGAATTTTCTTAAATGAGGACCTTCCTCAGTAGATAGAGTAATCGAGGAGAGAGCATGCCTTTTCTAAAAACCCAGCATTCGATTTGAAGCATCTTTAAAACTTTGGGATTGATTGATGCAAAAGCATAGCCGTCCACATGACTGTTTAGATTTAGGAGATGTTTTTTTAAGTAGGCAAGGATGCAAATTATAAAGAGATAACAAAACAACACTTTTAAAAGTATGTTTTCTAGGTTTCTCCTACCTTGCACTTTGTCTAGGATAAGAAATTTCCTTTCTGATCGAAATTTCAATTGATTAAACAGCACTTGCGTACATTTGAAATTATAGGCAAATCGGATTGAGTTCCTTATGCAATTGGCAGGTGTCGTTTGGAATGACCTCTTTGCAGCACTCTCATATGATATGGCCACTTCAAGCCAAAATCTAACTGTTCCAACTTCTTGTGGAAGCAACGCTGATATACGCCTACATCAATGCATGAAGCCCATCGATTTAATTTGGCGACAATCTCTCAATTTTCATTCAGATTCCCTGCATTTACAATCAAGGACATCGCGAGAACCATTTGGTTGGGGGATAAAGTTGAACTTACCTGAATTATCTGGTTAGTAAGCTATTCAATGTCTTAAAGCACTGTTCTTTGACTTATCTATCTGTGATAGTAGCAGGAGAGCAAGTATGGCTATAGAAAACTCCCAATATGCTAGAAATTCTCTCGTATCTTTTACAGGGCCCACCATTGTTGGGTCCGAGGAAGAAATTTTCAAAATTAAGGTTCTCCGAAGGCTGGAAAACACTATTTTGAGATTGGTTTTTGCAAATGCAGTACTTCATAAGTGTTAGACATTCTTTTGTATTCGGAGTCTACTGTAGGGCCCACCATGGTTGGGCGTTGAGAAAAAAGCCTGAAGGTAAAAGTTCTCCAATGTCTGGAAAACACTATTTTGATATTTGCATTTGCAAATACAGTAAATACTTCCTTTAACTATACATTCTTTCAACTGTTGTACAAGCTTTATGTAGCCTTCAACTCTTCCAAAATTACCTGATATTGACAACGTAATGACCCAATTTTACCAGAATTTTCTTAACTTCAAAAACCAGGGGTGTTAAACCCCACCCCACCCCCGATTTCTACGCCCCAGTTTACAATACAATACTAGAATTTAAGTTGACAGGCAGCGTTAGCAGAGTCCAGCACTGCAAAGCATTTCTCATCACAAGCTTCTCTGCAAAAGCACTAGAACCTTTTAAATGCTTATAAACAAAGGAGTTCTTATCATTAAATAGATGCTCGCGCACTCGAGTGGATAAATGTCGGCTTGTTTCACCAACGTACACAGAATTAAATTCTGCTAGAATTATGGTTTCTTTTAACTGAGATGGATTTTTGGAATTGTAAGAAGGACAGTTTTAACGCCACGATATGAAATCAAAATGAACTGGTTTAAATTCATATTAGAAACACTTCACAATGATCAATGTTGCGAACAATCGATTACAATCAGTATTAATTTGCAACGATAGCTGTACCAGTTTTTAGGTGGTACACACTTTTGTCTAAGAAAAACTAACATTTTGTCAAATACTTAGGTCTGGGAACTAATAGCTCTAGTAGCCTGGAGACTATTTTATTGTTCTGACGTTTATATAGCATTGTACATATCAAAACCAGTTCAGTTCGGTTCACGTTTTACGACTTCTATACACGTTCAAGCTTTACGCTTAACCAACGCTTACGTTATCTATCGTCATATTTGTAAATAGTTATATATGATATCAAGTTTTGTATATATTTATCTTTGTGTCTTCTTTCTGGACTTCACACATTTTGCTGAGCCCTGAATATTCTTAAATTTTTCTGGCTCTGAGCCTAGGATTATTTTAAAATTATTCTTAAGTATCAAAGGTGTAACCTGGTCTGAAAATCAAAAAATATATTCAAATATTTGTCTTGCTTCATCATAAAGCAAAATCAAAAGAGGAACAGAGTAATAAACATTGCATCGATAGTACAATAGCTTGAATTCCAAGTCTTGATGGAGGTTGAGCCATACATTATTCATGATCATTTCTTAAACATCAGCAATTCCTAGCCATTGTTGAGCTTCATTCTTATAGCAAAAAGTGTGGATTCAAAGAATATCTAATTCTCCCATTTTCATTATGCTGATATCATTTTGGCAAGATTATTTATCTAATATCTGTTTCTATGATTTCTAGTGTGAGCTTCAGCATCTCACGAATATTTACTACAGGGCCTAAATCAAGGATAGATTTAACTGATCTGACTCGCTTTTTAGATCTGCATTTGGGGAATATTTGGATTATTCAACAGGATATTAAAGCCAACAGCAATCAAATCTCTAAAAGTCCAAGGAACTGGCAAAAAGATTAATAAATTATTCTAAGCATAAAACAAAGGCAGACCCAGCCATTCAATTACTTCTTACGGCTTCAAATACATAGCAAGGTAGTCTTAGCATCTATCACACCCCTTGTGCAGTTCCAAATAATTGCCAGAGCCAGTTTTTTCTTAGAACTTGCATCTGTAAAGATTTCGAATTTCAGATCTGGTCGTGCTAATCGGTAAAGCAAGAATTGGGTTGTTAATTGTAGGCCATGCCAAGTGGACAATTACGAGGCTACTCATTTTTTCAATCCAAGCTCAGAGAAAGTCACTTGCAGAATAGTAAATCACTTGGAAATTAAAATACTAAAAATTACATACTACACACAGATGCCAACAGAATTAATGCTACCAGTCAATCCCAGATTATTAAGCAGCTGCCAAACTTTATTAATTTTATGCTAAATGTAATGTACTCGATACTATCTACATCTAAATTAAAGGCTTGATGTAATCTGTACAAAAACCGCCTATATAGGGCATCTGAGAAGAGTGGGAAAGTTTATCCATACGATTGAGAATGTTCTTCGTTTGCCTTGGTCATGTATGCTTCCATCAGGAGTTTAATTATCAAGCTGAACAAGTCTTTCCAAGCCTCTACAACATCATCATTCCACGTGATCCCAAGTGTTTCTTTGATCTGCTCGTACATAGCTGCCTCTAGAGCCTGTTTTAAGAGATCATGTATGTTTTAACTATTATATTGTGGCTTCAAAATATAAAGATTTTACTTTTAAATTAACTGAAATACTGTGATGTATAGCCTAACAATGACTTCACCCAGGAAGCACTATTTTCTACCCCGTATGAGTCATGAATGTAAGAACCGGGGGGTACAGGGGACACGTGCCCTCCACTTTTATAAATGCACGACATGCGTTTATGGTAGCCTCCATAGCTCCACGTGCACTCTCCTGTCGTTCAGCTAATACTCATCTACCTGTTCATAGTTTCCTTTAGCACGTTAGTGTGCAGAGCCTAATTTTTCGAATGTGCAGACTGGGCTCTGAGGTCGGCCTAGTAGGACGTTATTGGATCTTTTAGGGTCCACCAAGGACATGGCGTGGCCACAGCTAAGAAAGTGGAGGTGGGCATAAGTGAAAATTTTTGGCCACGCCCTCTTTTTCTCTGAAGATTTCCTACTAGCACCCCAATTATTTTCTCAACGATTTTGAAGTCTTTAAAATCGTTGTCTTGGCAAAAGTAGGGGGAAATTTGACCCCATACTTCCCGTGGCTACGACATTGACCAAGGATGACGACTTTGACTTTGTTCAATCTATTGAGAGTAAGACCAATTCAAACCTTTAAGTGCGTAACTAAGCCTGTGTCAGTGTACTTACAGATTTTCACAACCGTTTTAAATTGTATATTATGTTATTTCAAGATTTTTAATTGGACTTTTAAACATTGTAACTAGGTTTCATATTTTGTAATTATTATTTTTTTTGTTAGATATGTAGGTATAGTGTAGACGGAGAACCCCTTGTAAATCAGTTATTACTGAAGGGCCACCCTTCAAGAATGTGAAATGAAATAAAATGAAAATAACCATGGACGTTTACAAAAAGCCCCAATTGAAATAGCAAACAACAAACCTGCAAGTTTTCATCATCCACGCCAGCTTTAGCCATCAGTCTACCAACGTTGTCCATCTTTCTATAAAATACTTTTGCATCATTGATAGAAGAGACAGCTTCACTAAGGACTGAGACCATGCGCAGTGGATGACCAGACAAACGTTTCTTCCTTCGCATTTCTTCCAGGTCCCGTTCGGATTTCACGTCAGGGAACATTCGTGCGATGTCAGGATGAGTCTGGAATAACCTAATAATATCAACGTCACCTTAATGCTAGCATATGTTGCAGAACCTTTGTTTATTTAACCTCTAAGATTATCATTTAACTTAACTTTCAAACCCAAAAATCCCACTGTTATGTATCGTACCATGGTAACTACACTGGAAAATATGATTCAATCAGTCATGAAAATATGCATCAGAATTCAGATGTGCTTCTGTTCTGTGTCGATTCTACCAAAACTCTACAACTGGTGACAGAGGTGGTTTCTGAGAGTGACCACTATGCATGTTATGATTATGTAGTATTCAAGGAGTGAGTTCATCAGTGATATTGACATTGTTTTACAACGGTAGTTTCTTTATTACTTACTTCTCAAAGATACCAGTTCCAAAATTTAGTGAATCTTTTTCGATGTCTGGCCATGAGTCAGTCAGTAAATTGATTTGGTACTGCGATATCGGCATCTTGATGGTCTGCGTTTGCTTTCTATTTCTAATCACACCAGAGCTCAGAGATGTTCCACACCCCATTTGGGTTGCTGGTTGGCACAAATTTTTATTTCTTTCACTTCTTATTTCAGCTTTATTTCAAAATTTCTGACAGAGAGGCCAGAGTTGACCGATCCACAATTAGTTGTTTTCTTGCCAATATTTCATCGGAAATGAAAGAAGTAGACCAAAAGTTCTATAATGTGAAGGTTTCAGCTGTTCTGTTAACTAAGACCCCGTTTACAATGTACCGCTGTATCTTTTGTACCGTAGCAGAAAGTGCTACGGATCAGTCAACCATTTACATTAGTCCGTGACACTTCTTGCTCCTCCTATAAGAACACTTTCTGTACCTGCTAAAAAGCATAGCAACTCTTGTACCGTAACGGTGCACTTATTTTGCCAATACAGTATAAACGGTAGGGCTATATGATAAATCTTCTACACTGGAGCAGTGTAAATGCAGTTGTTCGATAGCACCTTCAGTTACGGAACAGAAGCTGCAATGGTGCAGAGTAAACGGGGTCCAAAACTAAAAAGTATTGCATTTAAGCGATTGCAATTACCTATGACCATAAAAGAGTTAAGTTCTATGAATCTAAACTTCTGAAAGTTACACCTAATGCGACTAAGTCATTCTTTCCATATAAGTGTTCTTTGAAATTGTCATAGTCAAAACCTACTAGCTATTTATTTATTGATATTGTATATTATTAAGCAAAGAATCTAAACTCAGAGCATCTCTAGTTTTTGAATGAGATATGCAAAACTTAGGACAAATTTTTGCATTAATTTTTGCCTTATACAAAAAATCGTTGTCTGAACACAGAGCTTCTTGAGAATATGTGTGCAAGGCACTTCTCCATCAAATACTTAAAAAGAAGATTTACAGTTTCCTTGAAAATTGAAATTCTCACAAAATGACATGCATCTTCGTCTTTCAAAGCAAGAGCTCTTAAATTTATGCAATTAAAGCTTAGTAATCTTTTAAAACCAGTTATAGAAGTGACAGAAAAGCTTTTGTCTAAAGTCAGTGGCGGTTTTCAAAAATTTCAGGAGGGAGGAGCAAAGGAGTTGAACATGCCGAGTCTTTTAGAAGAAACACGTGTATGCGACTACTACTTGGGAATATTTGTCGATTACATGGGTTTTTCGTAAGAAAAAGTGCACAAGAGAAAATTGAGGCTCAGCAAACAATTGATTTTCATATTAAAAAATCGTATATTTAGCCCTCGGTCCACTGCTTCTGCCAAAAATTTGCTGACTCGATGGCATCTGGGGGCCACTTTGCCCCCTTCCCCCCTCTTAATATACGCTACTGCTAAAGTTTCTATGTTATAGTCTTTCAGGATAATGAGATGCAGTAACTAAGCATTTTATGGAATATTACTTCGTTGTGAAACTTAACTTACCTCGATCAGTTGCCTTTGGGCTGCTCTATAAGGATATCAAGCTACAACTTCTGGTTAGCTTGAGGAGCTTATTTTTGTTTCAGACAGGTGCAGATACAAAAATTACACAACGTTCATGGATAATCTAAAGCAAAGAAGGTGTAACAAACAGGTATAAAAGAAAGAGAATGCGCGCTATTTTTTAGGAAGCAAAATTACTTCTCCATGAAAAAATCTTGTGCTAATTTAAGATGTATATGCAGCTGAATAAATAAATGGGCTAACCAATAAAAGTTATTCACAAAAGACCAGACAGATAGCATCATGACGATAGAAAAACTTAGTATGGGCCATTCAATGCTGTAGTAAAGCGACATTAGACAAACTGGAACCCAGACTCTTTTTTAAGTATTACGTAATTGCTTTGTATTCATTGTTCGAAGTCGCATGGCCTAAGCGTATTTGTTTCTCTTGCGTGTTGGTCTATTAGATACCACTAAAATTTACAAATACTTGGACGTTCATCTCAGTTGTGCAACATTCCACTGCAAGGCTATGCAAGAGCAGAACACCTTGGCCGGCCTTTCCATTAACCCCACTCAATTTGAGGCAAGCTCCTCATGAAATTAGATTTCGAGCTAAGTTACATAACTTTGCATTCAATTTTAATTCCACATTACTCGCAGATTCCTTCTTCGTTAGCTAAGTATGTCCCTTCCACTTTGCATGCAATAGCATTAAAGAGAACCAACCACCAGCTTCTATGTTTTTGCTAAATTCTAATTTCCTTCTTTGAAAGATTAATAGTTTTTGAGTCTATATTGCTGTCCTCCCTCGCGCGCTGTTTGCTCTGGTATCCTTGATGTATAAGTCTGATTATGAGGCTGAACATATCCCGCCATGCTATTAGAACATCTTCACTCCAGTTTTTGTCCAGCGTCTCCTTGATCTGCTCGTTGAATGCGGTAGTGACTGCCTGATTGAAAAGTAAAACAGTACTATATAACAGAGTAAAGAAACAGAAATGTTCAAAAGAGATTTAGTAAGACTTGACTCAAGTGATCTTTTGGAATGAGAGAAATTTAATCTTAATCCTTGGGTTACAATGTTAATGGGCTAAACACCTTCCACTGCCAGACCTTGCTCGTAAATTCTTTTCCTATTGATAGCCAAAGCCGTTGCGCTTTGGCTTGCGAAAAAGCACTTTATTTTTTAAAAGCTGTATGACGTAGAAAAAGCTAAAGGTGCATTGGAAGCCTGAAAGCCATAAGTATCCACTTTAGGAATTTAGTATGGTATAGTAAAGTATAGTATAGTATAGTATAGTATAGTATAGTATAGTATAGTATAGTATAGTATAGTATAGTACAGTATAGTATAGTATAGTATAGCATAGTATAGTATAGTATA
>WIPJ01067406.1:595863-606527 GCA_018155075.1 Cassiopea andromeda
TAGTATAGTATAGTATAGTATAGTATAGTATAGTATAGTATAGTATAGTATAGTATAGTATAGTATAGTATAGTATAGTATAGTATAGTATAGTATAGTATAGTATAGTATAGTATAGTATAGTATAGTATAGTATAGTATAGTATAGTATAGTATAGTATAGTATAGTATAGTATAGTATAGTATAGTATAGCATACTACTTAATCCTGTCAAAACATTTTACTCACTTTAAGATTTTCAAGATCCAAACCAACGTTAGCCATCAATTTTCCTACACCCTCCATCTTTGCATAAAAGATAGCAGCATCATCCATTGCTTTTAAGGCTTCATTCAGGACATCTACAATCCTCTTTGGATGTCCAGCAAATCGCTGCCTTCTTCTCATTTCCAATAAATCTTGGCAATTCTTTACATCGGGAAATAGTGGTCCAATCTCAGGATGTGATGTAAATAGCCTGTAGAATGCAAAACATATCCTTAGTACAGTGCTTCTAAATTAGTTTTTGCGAAGCCCCCCTCATTGGAAGAGAAAATGCTTTACGCCCCCATTCACTATAAATAATATCTATATCAATAAAAATTGTGTAAGTATACTTGTAACTCGGAGTCATACGCGCCCCCTGCAGCATCGCATTGCTCCCCCCAAGAGGGGCGAGCCCCACTATTTAAGAGCAGGGTTGTTAGGGTTTTTCAATGTTACAGCTAGGTTGTACCAGGTACAGCAGGGTTCAACATCACAGCAGGGTTCAACATCACAGCAGGGTTGTTAAGGTTTTTCAATGTTAGGAAAAACAAACAGAGAGGGACACACTTCAAAAATGGGACACTTGCCCAAGCAGTGGACTGGCCAGCCGGAACCCCAGTGAGCCATTTGCAGTTATTCTGCTCCAGCCTCGCATTAGTTTAAAAGGCAAACAATTGTTGTGCAAGAACTAAAAGTGGTAGAAAGGGGAACATATTTTTGAAGTATATTAAAATGATCCTCAACAAAAGTCTGAAGCCCTTGTGACATGATAACCGCATATAGACGCCCTTCTGGGTGTCTGTCCCGGTGGATTGTATGGTGGCCAATCCGCCACAACTTTTGCCAATTGGATTCAATGGACAGTAATATTGGATGCAGCGGTCCTTCTAGCTGTTCAAAATCATTCCAGAAGGGCAGAGTATTCTCATTAGAAAAAATAGTGGATCATCAAAAGGGCCACTTTATGAGAGGAAAATTATCGAATTTCTATTTTTCCCAAAGAATATGCTCTGGTCCCCGCTGGTTCTGCGTTCCTAAAGTATAGTCAAAGATCTCTATTTGTAACTGTAGCTTAAACAGTGGATCATTTTCTCAGTTCTCATTCTATGTGTAACTGTAACCCAAACTGTTTCTTAAGCGCATCATAACTTTTATTTATTAACGTTTTCATTCGTTAATGTTGATACTTGCATTCTTGTACCCATATTCTAAAATTTGCCACTCGACTATAAGATTTGATTAGCATGCACTATTTTTTAAAGGAACCTAGCTCAACGTTAAAAGTTCCTTATTTTGCGACCTCTTTTTGTCAAGTTCTGGTACTAAAAATTCCTTAAAAGTTTCTTAAATTCCATTGCACATGTAGTACCATAAAAGTGGTATGGACACACGCAACCATCAAATTCCTGGAAGTTTACTTTTAGTATTGGCTAGAACTCAATACTAAAAGCACAAGTCAGGTAGGAAAGATGTTGTGTAAATGTTTTCTTGTGAGTTTTGGCTGCAAATAAATGGAACCGGCTTCCTATCTCTTGACTATTTTCAGTTAAAAAAATTGTCCAAGTTGAAAAGTTCCTTAGGTTCATTTCCATTAGTAGTATAAGTTTTTAATATTTCGGCCAGCTACATCTAGGTTCGTGATAAAATGGTTCTTTATAACAAAAAGTGTGTAACTCCTGAAACGATGTAGAAAATAATTCTAGATTGAAAAGGTTCGCTGTAATTTACCTTGACTTAGGCTCTATCCGACATTTCGCTAGTCCAGATTAAAAACAGCAGTTCAAAATCTTTTGTAATACAAACAACGTCTAGCGTCCACAGGTACTCCATAACACAAACAGTTATAGTAAACAATGTTCATAGGGAATCAACATATCAATGCCTTTTAGGCCCCATTCACACTTTACCGGATTCATCACATGTCGGATTACTTTCTATATCAGATAGGCCTTCCATCCACACTATGCCGGATGAATCCGATATGCTCCGTATCGCTTTGTGGAGTGAAATCACTCCGCTGTGAAAGTGGTATGTATCGGATTACCTTCGATATCGGATCACTTTTAACCTAGTGTGAATGCATGAATCCAATACAAATTCGCTCTGGAAGCTCTCTCTGAGCTGCAGTCCCCTTTGCTTTCGAGCGTCAATGAATTTTCAAGCAGTGACATGAAAAGTTCCTCTAAACAAAAGGCTTAGTGACGTGAATGAAGCGGAGCGAAGTAGTGTGAACAATGCAAAATTTTGATATCGGATTCGGTCAAGAAAATGATACAAGATGAATCCGATATAGTGTGAATGGGCCTGAATGACAGTCACCTTTCAAATAATCCAATTCCAAAATTCATGCTGTCCCTTTCAATATCGAGCCAAGAGTCTTGAAGTAGGGATTTCTGATATAAAGAAATCGGCATAACAACAAGGGGCTTTGGTTTTTGCAGACCATCACAACTTCTGAAGTTCGAGCTTGTGCAACCCATTTGCAGGAAAAGCTGCTTCTTATCTGAAAAACAAGGAATTCATAAAGAAATAAAGTCATATATGATGAGGGTACAGTCAGGGGTGTTGTGGCCATTTTGGGTACAGGAATAAATTCAATGAATGGGTTTAACTTTTGCACCAAGAAATTTCCGCATTCAGGAATTTCCGCCCTAGGGGAGGACTAGGGGGCTATAGCCCCCGTCAGTGCAAGCTAGCCCCCGTCGGAAGGTAAACAATGGTGTTTTTAGAGGTTTTCCCATTTACAGTACCATTTTGATCTTATTTTAGCCCTTTCTTCGGACAAGTCAGCTCACCGTCGGAAAATTCCTGGTACCAACCCTGCCCATACTTAATGGGCCCCAATTCTTCAGACTTTATTGCCTCTATCTTTTGGGGAAAATCACTCGTTACAAGTAAACGAGGTTTGAAAGGCTTTTACATCTCAAAACTTTCTGCCTTTTAATGTATTTTGCAATTTTTCAAATATTTTCTAGAGTTGCTTATTTGTTAACAAATTTTGAGATTTTCAGAAGATGCTTTGAGAATTTAAAGAATCTTTGAAAATTCTTTGAGAATTTAAAGAAACTTTGAAATATTTAACAGCAATATTTTTGCTGTTCTGCAAGTTTAACAAGAATTGTAAAAATTTTAAAGACTCGAGATTTTCCAAAAGTTTGAAGATGTTTTAGAGACTTTTTGCAGTTTTTACATCGAGATGTACGAGACTTTTGTTATTGATTTGCCCCTCGCAATCAAGTTTAATATGATTACGAAACAGCACTGATTGCTGTCACAAAATTTATGGTGAGCTATTAGATTTTATGAGCCATTACTCTTATATAGGCTTGAGCACTGTTAGCTATGACAATATCTATCAAAGTCTGGCTATTTTGGGGCTATTCACATATTACGTCACACTAATTTTGGCATTTTTAGACATCCACCCACCCCGTGTCGTACTTTGTCATAAAGTCAAAACTACCCACTATTCCCCCAATGTTTGATAATAATAATAATAAAGACAAAGACACTTATAGTGCGCCATATATCCTCAGGGCTCATAGGCGCATAACATACATTAATAAAAATTAAAAAGAATATGCTCATAAACTATCAATAATTACAAAAATAACCTTAAAATAAATAAGCCTTTAACAGCTTTTTAAATGAAACAAGCGAGTTCGGTGCCCTCGATGAATACGGCAATTCATTCCATAATTTTGGAGCAACATGCGCAAATGAACGGTCTCCTGCTGTCACTAAATGAGTTCTCTTGGCTTCAAGTAAATGTCTATCTGTTGCTGATCTTGGTGCCCTTGAGGCTGTGCGTTTCTTTAGTAGATTAACCAGATAATCTGGAGCCAACTTCTTCATACACGTAAATGTCAGTAACAACATCTTATATTTAATTCTGCATACTACCGGTAGCCAGTGAAGATCTTTCAATACAGGTTTATGAACTGCAATAGGACATGTACTACTTTCATAATAATGTGTTTATTACTTCTTTTTTATTGAATATTTTGAAAATGACGAAGTCACTTCAAAAAAGAATTGCCAGACCATTTTTAGACGTAGAGCTAAATTTATTCTAAAAAAGGAGCTAGACTTGCTATCTTGAGGCCAAGTATGCTAAATATCAAGTTTTTTAAAAAATGTGAAATCACACTCCAAAAACAATCCCCACCTCTTGTCACACTTTGTCACAAAAATCGAAAGACTCCTACCCCTTTTTCATGACGTAATATGTGAATGGCCCCTTTAATGCTTAACAGTAGGAGTGTTTGTGCTAAAATTCTACTTATCCAGATGCAAGCTTTTTTTGATTGGTTTTTTGTAGCAGGGTGCTGTGTTATGTAAGAATGGAAATTTTACAGGTATTTCCTGTTTAGCTCAAAATGAATGCATTTGATTGATTTATATACCTCAATTTGCAACGACCTGTAATTATATAACGCTTTTGTTTATATCAGGACTGTAGTATGGTCGTTCACAACTAGTCTATGGCTTTCCCCACGTCATGTTACTATGCAATTCAATCTCATTAAAAGAGGGATAATCTCTGTGGGCAAAACTCCATTTACTAGTGGGGTAATTTCGAGAACTAGGAGGCATTGGCCCCTCGAGTTTTTATGTTAAAAAAGGCCCTGATTTTCTGTCGTTTACTGTTGCATAGAGAACACCTTTTGTGACGATAAGACCATTTGATTTAGAATTCTAAAGACGACACCAGGGCCGCACTAACGATTCTGGGCTCCCTGGGCCCACTGGTATTATGGGCCCCTTCCAAGTACACATACTTAAAATATTGAGAGAACATATTTGCAGATAGATGTAAAGTGGCAAACGAAAAGTTGATCAGATTTTAGTATTCCGACTGAGCAGACTCAAAATAATGAAAACTACTAAAAATTACCTCAGAACAAGCAAAACAGAAGATTCGTTGAGACTGGTTCTGGACTACATGGTTGTTTAGTTTTTTATACAACATAAACGGTCTTTATCTTACACTTTATTTGCAAAACGATTTTACAAATTCCACAAGAAAATTTGGGGGCACCATCCGCCTGTGGGCCACGTGCCCGGTATGCCCTGTGGCTAGCGTGGCCCAGGACAACATGCTCTGCACATTAGGATTTGTCATTGAGTTTTCTGATTTTCTATTCTTCTTTAACCATTAATGCAATATTCTGCGTTTTATGCTTTGACTCTGGAGTACTACTGTTGGCTTAAATCTTGCTCCTCCAAAATCACACCATATCCTATCTTATCTCCCACCAGTTCCTGTCTACAATTTTCAGGTTCTGTTCTATCCAGAAGGCCTTGCTCTCGATGTTTGAGGATTATATCTACAGATTAACTCCAAATTTTGAGCAATACTAAACCTTCTACAAATAAGTACTCCAGCTAGCTTTAGCGAGGACATACAATTTAAGCAAACTTTCTCAATATTACAGGTAGTGTTCTAGTAGCAATGTCAATAATAATGGAGAGCTGAATAAAACTGCAGCTCTCTCCTTTGTTCGTCCCTTTTTTGAAAATTATTAAGTACATGTAAATTATATTCTAAGGAGAAAGAAACTTTCAGTGATCTCTTTCGAAGATCTTTGAGAGAAATCTAATCCATGCAGTAAGTTGATAAGATGAAGAGAACACTTGCTGGATTAAGCAAGACCAAAACACCAATGCCTACTATTTTTGAATCAATTACAAAAATATAGAGAAACTTCAAAAGTCCAAGCTCTTTGTAGTCAAATCTTTTTCTAATAAGGTGATGCATTTTATTGAATTCTTGTTAAATACTATTTCGACGTGAATTCATTTCGATGCTAAGTGATATCATTGTTAAAAATCGTAACTAAGAATTGTAGGCATCAGAGTCAATTTTGTTATATTTATATTACGGCGTACTGTTGAAGTCTACAAAATTTATGAGAATGGAAGCTTTAAGATCAGCATTACTTGAAAGCAGAATCTTAAATGATGTGCAAGAACCTTAAATTCTTGATCTTGCTTGCAAACTGGCTGACCCATTGAGCGTTAACTTCTGAGCTTCCATTTGAATCACTCATTGCCTACTAAAAAATTTATGCCTTAGATTGGAGCATTTTCAGGAAAGTTCTAGATCAAAACAAACCATTACAGCTCTCAAGATTCATATGTTGCTTCAATGTTTTGTTGTCCATCTCTATATTTGTATCGTTCAAATTGGAAATACACAAACTTGTTTACTATTCATAGCTCCATTTGCATTTCTTTGTAGAGCGTTGAAGTAGGTTGTAAGTATTTACCTAATCAAAATGTCAAAAACTCTATGTACTTACTTGGTGTTCCCAGGTGCTTCCCAATACAATGAATACTTTCAGTTATATTGAATATTAAACGGGTAGAAACTTGAATTCCTTCCTTCTCTTTTCTGCAAGACTTGGATTAGAACACCAACCATTAAAATTTGCTGTTCTTTGCATCATCATTAATATTAAAGATGGATCTGTAATGCGCATGCTCTGTATTATAAACTGCAGTTAATGTTTTTTGAAATGCAGTTTTAGGGTAATCTAGAGCTCATTTATTTGCTTCATGGGCTTTGTAGCAATTACGTAATATAGCTACCATACCCCCCGGTTGTAGCAGAATGTAAAAGAGACAGTCCTAGGTAGCATAGACATGAGAACAACTACGCTCTCTGAATGCAACAGATTTCACACATGTAAATACTCTTCTTTTTTTATAAGAAAAAAGTTTATAAGAAAATGAGGCTCAACTAGTCAAACCTTGAGAAAATCTTAAGAAAATAATGATACTCAGTTTCCAAAGTTTAGTGTTTTTATTTGCCAAAAATCGATATTTCGTCGTTATTGCATTCATACAATTAAAGATTGAATTCAGATTCAAGTATACAAATTACTAGCGAATGTGTAAACCATTTTAGCCAGTTTACTTCAGTAAAAGTTAAGAAAAAATTTAAGAAAATCTCAAGCTCAATTTTGGGAAAAGTTAAGAAAATTGAGGTTCAGGCAAAATGACGGTTTTCTTATAAAAAAGACGTGTATGCGTTAGGAATTGGCTTGAAATCAATTAGTAGGCCACAAAACGAAGACGGTTCCGTACCCTAGAACTTAACTATTCTTTAATTACATTGAAAAATCCTTCATTCTTCCAGGCTCTGCTGGTAATTTTTTTAAAAGTAAACTTTTACATCGATTTGTCCTCAACCTTTTTTTGGAATCAGTGATTTAAATTCTGAATATCTTGAAGCTTAAGCTGAACTAAAATCTGAAAGTAATGAGACTTGAATTCATTAATAGAAGATAGAATATTGCCAATGCTCATTTCCAAAATCAGCAGTGTAATCTGTTGCTACTTTGATGCTACGTCATCAATTAATGAGCACTTAGCACGTTGAAAATAATTTAAGCGAGCTCGATTGCTCTTAACTAATTTCATTTCCATCTCATGAATATTCATCGAGGAGGTTTGCTTTTCCGCTATAAACCCACAACGAGCAATAACTATCGGCGATATATAATGATTCTGTAACGATCGTGTGTAATTATGTAGCAAGGATTCGACAGAGCCAGGCACACAAAATACAACTGCTCTCCAGCTATAGCACCATAAATTGAATCAAAACGAGGTCATGATTATTATTCAATAATTACTAACGGAAGGAAGTATTACGGATTACGTCACTGCTACAATTCATTCACCTGTTACGTCTCGCCTCTAGGGAGGAGGTGGGACCCTTGAATTGTTACGAAACGTAAAGGAAAAAACAGAGAGTAGAGGGGGTTTACATAGTACCGTTCCATTACCCTAGAGATTTTTCATGTCAGCCATTTTCAGCAACGAACAAACCCTTTTTTCAATTGGAGTAAGCTCTCCCTCTGGCAAATACATTAACGAGAGCTTTTATGCAAATACATGCGTGTTTCTTTCACAAAGATGCCTGATCTTTCAAAAACCATACGTTTATTTTTGGTAGCTTGGTGAGAACTGGTGAATCTTACGGCTGGAGAAGTATACTATTTGAAAGAGTGATTTTACAGTCAGTTTTATTAAATATATATTAGCTTAACAACACAAATCTAAAGTAATATACCTTTTAATTCGTGTCTTACGAGAACACAGCAATACCTTGAATGCAAGCGGAAAATTAGTTTTATGTATACGTAAATTGTCCTTAACAGTTCGTTAAATTGATATTTTTCTAGGACCATATGCCTTACAAGGATGGCAGTTATGTTTCTTTCTATTGTAATCAAAACAATTCCGTAGCAATTGTTAGAGAATTTCCCCTTGAGAGCAAATTTGACACGCCATGTCTCCATAGGCTTAAAAACTTCAATCGATGCTGCCACCCATGCCTTTAAAAGTCCAACATCTCTTCACCTTGAATATAAAAGCCATAGCTTTTAGTTGTTTACCAATGCCAAGAAGTAACTACTATTTCCTGATGTTAAAAATGGCAATTATGTCAAATTTGGTTTTCCACAAGGCTCTTCACTTGGTGTTTAGTGATAAAAGCTTACTCCACGGCCTTGTTGCCGCACTTTATGATGAAGTGACAAAGTTTCAGCTCCTGAAGCTATCTCACAGAGTGTATTGAAAACTAAGCCTAGCCGTTTTACCAAGTCAGGATTTTGCAAGGTTGGTAGCTTATTGCTCAATGATAATGGTTTTTTTGCATTTCCTAGTGGTTCTCCTAGAATGAGCTCTAGTTCATGTTATTTCATACTAGAGACGTTAAACACAACCGCTTTGAAACACCTGCTTCACTGTGAATAGTTTTTAAGGTACATATCGAAAGCACTTATCAACTCGAGTATATCAAGCTTATTTAACACAATCATTGCGAATATTTAGAGTAAGGCAGTGTCTCCATGGGACCGGTTACTATTAGAACTATGACATTCCTGGTTCGGATAGGCGTCGAGTTTCCATGGCACTACTTGGAACGGTTCCATGTGGGACTGCTAATCGGTTCAAACTGAGTCTGCTTTCGAATTAGGTCCCAATTGGAACAGTACTCATAGAAGCGGGTGGAACGGTTCGAAATGGCTCCGGATAGGAAGTGAACCAAGCTCAAAGCAAATCACATATCTTTCAGATCTATGAAATATGCCAGCATTGCGTTGCACTAGCCGGGCAAAAATGCAAACGTGCTGTACAAATAGGCTTGAATTTGCAGCTCTAATTGAATTTTTAAGTGACAAATATGAAGCAAGGTTTAGAACAACATCGCCAACAACGTTAGCTTAGAGTATAGCTACAAACGAAGTAAATTATAGTTTTGGTTAGAGAAGTGCTTTGATATTTACATTTTATGTTATACATGCAACTGCTATGTAAATTTCTGTGCAAATATCAATGAAGACGCTAAACTTTACAAGTATTAGTGACAGAGTAAACCTTTTGAAGGTTTCCATAACTTTGTCATTATTTCTCTTTTGTACAGTTACAGTCCTTTAATAAAACGCCCTATGTTTCAACTACCAATCTTCAATTGTTGAAAATTTACCCAAATAAGAAAAGATGCTTTCAGCTACAAATCAAAACCACCCGACATCTGCTGTAGTGCCCTTCTTTTTCTTGGCTAGGCCAGACTTCATGAGCCTGCATATAAAGTTATAGAAGTCACTCCAAGCCTTTGCAACGTCTTTAGTGCAATCGTCACCGAGCATATCCTTTATCTGAGAATTAAATGCATGTCCCAAGGCCTAGAGAGATAGAAAAAAGGATATTTCAAGATTAGCTGGCTTTGTCACTCAAAGCTTGCACTTTTGGCTACACGTTTTGTTTTTGATACGAAAACCATCACTTTTCCTGAGCCTCAATATTTCATAACTTTTCCAGAAAATTGAGCCTAAAACTTTCTCAACTTCTATTGAAATAAACTAACTAAAACGAGCCACACTTTCTTTGTTTACTTTGTAAACTCGAATTTCAATCCCATCTCTAACATTTTGAATGCAATAATGATGTAACACCGATTTTTGGCCAACAAGAGCCCTAAATTTTAAACCTGAGTCTTGCGATTTGCTTTGGATTTTTTTAAGATTTTGGTCATTTGAGCCTCATTTTCTTATAAACTTTTTTCATAAAAAAGACTTGAATATGCACAACATTCAATTTATCCTAATTAGATACAGGTGCAATATCATCTTTAAATTACTATGCGGTCTCTTCCAAAGTGACAGAAAATCAATACAATCAAAGAAGCTTCTAGCTAAAGCATTTGTAAACCTTTGAATGCTCAGTAGCAAAGAAATGGGAGAAGCAGAAATGGTAGCTTGCATACATGAAGATAATCTGGTCTCAGGCTATTTTCCACGTGTTTCTGTCCCAATGCTTCGAGTTTGTTTACAAAGTTCTCTGCATCATCAAGGGACTTAATAGCTTCACGTATTGCTTGTATGATCTTTTTAGGATGCCCA
>WIPJ01067407.1:27143-39342 GCA_018155075.1 Cassiopea andromeda
TAATTTTATGCTTGGCCCTGGACCAATAGGCTTCTACGCCTTGGGTGTGAACGCCTGTTTGGGGATCAACAAAGTTCTCCTCGTGTATAACACGTCGGTGTTCATAACCGTTGTTCCCCAAGTTATTATATGCACCCCAACCATCGGAATGTATTGTTGTGCCTGGCAATACAAATTCCTTAATGATGGGCAAAAGTGTTTCCTCGTCTCGTCGTGGGACAAATTTAATCCAGCCCCTCTTTGTCGTCCTGTCGTACATACTGAAAACCCATTCTCTATGTTGCTGGCGTACACCACCACGTTGATACTTTCTTTTAATCATCAGTGATTCATCTATTTCAACCACTTGGCCTGCACCACCCAGCATCTTCTCGGCTTGTTGAAGTCGCAGGAGCTTCGATGAACACTCTTCCCTCAACAAATTGTACCAATCGACAATCGTCGGTTGCGATATGTCCAGGATTGTTGATGTGGTTGACATAGACATACCCACAGACCAGCAGTATATAATCTGCAATACGTCACCCAAAGACAAATTTGAATTGCAAAAGAAGCTACCAACTCTAATGCTTTTCGTTTTCTTACATCTGGCGCTTTGGCATTTCCAATGGTAGCCATCAATGGAGTCTGTTCTTATGCGCAATTGCATAATAGCTCTGCATCGTCGTTCGGAACAACGCATTGAAGTCTTTAAAAGGCCCCTTGCCTGTAGCCATTGAATACCAGCTAAATTACCTTCGAAAATTATTCGATATAACTCAGACATCTTCATGTTTGCTGCCAATCACTTGTACTTGCTACTGTTGAAGTAGAAATCTGACTGAATAATTCAAAATAGACATCTTTATAGCCAAGAAGGAATCACGTGAAAAACTGATATATCAGCAATTTTAAACATGCCCTTCTGAATTATCATATTGCATGTGATATATTCATCTGCATTGCAGACTGTTCATGTCAAAAAGTATCCGCTCAGGTAATCCATACAGGTAGGAGATCTCTTCACACCCCAGTGTTATGGTTGTTGAACCATTTGAAAATAATAGCTTCACTTGATGTACGTCATAGATGACGATTTTTTCCACTTCAACTCAGGTCTTTTGATCACGTGTTCATTCACCTCTTATAGACAGCGGCGACATCATAAGACATATATCCCTAAACGTCATACCAACGCACTGTACAGATGGTGTTTTTGCACACCGATATTGAATTTTTCGGAAAAAGAGTCATAGCTAATTACTTGTGGACGCTGGCTAATTACTTGTGGACGCTGTATTTTTTATTGTGCTATTCCGCTCCGTTTTAGCATGTTACAAGGGTATGTAGAGATTTAATTTAGTATGTAAAGGAATGGTTTATTTAGTTGATTTAATTTATTGATGGATATAAAGATGGTTACAACCACACCTCGTTCTACACCACAGTTTACTTAATTTACATTAAAATTTATTTTAACATAAAATTATTAGGGGGCCCTTGCCCCCCTTGCCCCCCGGTGGTTACTGCACTGTATAATTGGGATATGAATTCTTCCACCCCCTGTATGCGGCATTGAAACTCACTTCATGAGTTTCTTATATATAGCTAGTAGATGCTTGTAGAGTTGGTCGTAGTTTCTTATAAAAAGGGTCCCCTACGAAGCTGAGCACTGTATATACGGGGGGGTTTTATCGATTGTGAACAACAGTCGATCAAACTTGAAATAGTTGTTATTGGTACAGGGGGTAGATGACAAAGCAGGAAGGGAGTGCCATCCGTTGAGTGACACGAACGGTTTGAATTTGAGGCGCCAATATTATTATGTGTAAGGAGAAGGCCAGTGCACAAGGGAAATTGGCGCCTTCTTGTATTGCAAGGGCGGATCTAGGGTGAGTTCCAAGAGTTCTAGAACTCAGTCAGAAGTTATGATTCATAAGAAAAAATCAATAAAGAATTCTTTTTTGTTTCAAGGAAAATATAATGAGCTGCACCTTTTTATCGTGTGTCTGTTCTTTCTAAAATATGCACATAAAAAGTTATATTCTATCGCTTCAGCGACCAGGCAAAATGCCCTCGGAAAAAATATTGCAAACTCTACCCGCTGTGTTGTTTCCTCTTTCTCGAATCCTGTCGGTTTAGAATTCTTCGAAACTGTGTTCGGAACTGAAACATATGTGTTCTCGATTGTGTTTGGAACTGAGACATCTCTATTGTAATCATGTTTAGAACTTACACCTATGGGTCACAAGTGACTGATATCTTTTGTTCTCAGCGTTCAGAACTGCGACATAAGGGATTCAAATTATGTTTAGAACTGAGACATATGTGTTCGCTTGAAAACGAGGGCGAAAGGTGCCAAGTAATAATTTCGGTGACTTTTACGAAATGGACGAAACGGATGCCAGAGCTACAATCCTTGACCTCTCAGAGTTTTCAGAAGCATCGCATAGGTTTTTTGACATAAAATATTCCGTGAAAGTCAAGTATTCGAGAGTAAGTGAATCGTTTATTCCGTGGAGGCCTAATCTCCGCCAGGATGAAGTAGGCTCGTTACTTCTCACAAAAAGTTTTGCTGACGAAGGTTTTGAAGCATACTGGTAAAATTCAGTGCAATCTAGCATTTGGTTGTTAGCATATTTTATGGGTTGACTTTTTTCAAATAAAGTGGTCGAGAAAATACTTTTAGATGCTCTGAGTGGTCAAGGAACAAAGCATCCTTGCCCAGAGGAGTTTCCAATACAACTTGCAATTGCCTCATAGTGCAGTTAAATTAAGTTTCAGTTCTGGTGCTTAGTTACAGGCTGCCAGCCATAAAGTGTTTTGTGCCAGTAATGATAGTAAGAATACTGAATATTATTGCCCTTTAATAGCTGAAAAGCATCATGGCACTATTGAAATTATTAGGAACAGAAGTGTTTCTGGATTCCTTTTGCTCATTTTTCGGAGAAATAAATATATGATTATTGTTTTGAGGTTTATTTTGGGCATTCTTGGAGTCCAGGACCCCTCTATTGAATATTGGGTGCTACAGCCCTTTTGAGTGAGTGAAAAAATGCTCAGAACAGTACTTTTTCTTGTCATAATTCAAAAAAATTGTCTTCAATGAATAGGTGCTCACCAAATGGAAACTGTCTCTATAATGCAGTATCCATACTGCTCAAAGGAAATGAGTCACTGGCAACATCACTACGATTTCTCACTAGTGTTGAGCTCTTTGAGAATTCTGAATATTATGCCATACCCCCAAGGATGGAAGAGGTTTTATCAAGTAATGGAGAACAGTTTCAGAATCAAAACAATGAATGAATGCACTGCTTTCAGATGAAAGCTCCAAATGCTTCAAAAATGACAGAGCTGAATGTATTAATAAAGAATCAGCCTTGAATTTGAGGGACAGAAATTGGTCATCTATGGCATGATGGCACTGGCATCTGTTATCAAAAGAGATGTAATCTCAATATACCCAAAATGTTCAGAAACAAAAATTAGAGCACTTCTAGATTGCACTATAAGACCTAGGGTAGAAATGAATTTTATTGACCCTATAAGAATTCTCTGGTTTAGAGCTGGAGGATTGGATGCAAGACCAAATTTCAGGATTGCCCAAATCATTTTGTGCCTGTTATTAGATGTAATGAAGATTTAAAAGGTGTTTTAGAAAAGGATGCTACATTACAGCAGCTGAATCAAAATGATGATGTAAGATTTGTAGATGGAAGAAGGAAGAGGGACTTAAAGCAAACTAAACTTTGTTTTTTGAGTCACAAAAAGGCCCCTTTGACCAACAAGATGGAAATGTTGCACGAGTTCAGATTGACCAAACTGAAATGGTAGGTACAAGCAGAGCATCATCCTTAGCTTATTCAAGTTGTAATTTAGAAGAGGACTCACAAGAGATTCCCTTGAAGTATCAATAGAAAGGAGAAGCAGACATCATTGATAGTATTGAAATTTGCAACTATGATATTGGTTTTTATTATGAAAAGTCAAATTCGCTTTCTGACAGTGAAAAGTTTGAGTGACTGGAAAGCTAACTCAAACTCTTGGCTATGTCATACTTCCATTTTATTCAGAAATTAATTGGGTTGTAGCAGCCAATGGATATTCTCAAATTTATGACTCTGATTTCATAATGAAATGCTTTGGCAGTAATTTTTTAGAACAATGCTTATATGCTTTACTGGAATGCATCACTCTTAATTCAACACAAAGGACACTAGTTTGGGAATTGGACTGTAGAATGACCCTTTTCTGTCTAGTAGTGTAGTATTAAATATTTAACAAGAGGGCTCAAAACAGAATTTTCAATTTTTTACAGTCATCGAAGCAAAATGCTGAAACAAAATGAACTTGGAAGCCACAAGAAACTTAGAAATATTAAAGAAATAATTCAGAAACTTTAACTTTATAAGGATCTGTTCCCCCTGAAGGTCAAATAAATTAAACTAGGGAGATTTCCCCCTGAGCCCCAAGGACCACAAATCTGCTTCTATCTAATCGCTCATCAGGAACTCACTCAAAATTTTGTCTAGATCCGCCCCTGTATTGCATGAACTATAGTGAGAAAGTACGTAAGGATTGCGGCTGCAATATAAATCCAGTTATAATACAGCTATATGGAGGGAATTGTACTGCATGTTGAGAAATTGTGTTGCATATTCCAACAATAATGGTGTACTTTCACATGTGGAAGGGCAGAACGGCGAAGGGACAAAGATGGCGGACCCCACGTTGAGTTTGGGTAAGTTATGTGATTTTAGTCAAGTTTCATGGGAAGCGTTTTCCGCAAATTTTATTGCATAATATGAAAAGGTATGATGAATAAAGTAATCTAAGAAGATTTTTATGGAGAAATTCCTTGATACGGATTCTTAAAATCCGCCAGAAGTTCTAACTGACAGGCTTTCGAATCAAATGAAGAGGAAGCGATAGCCATCACAGCTGCGTGTAACTTTTCCTAGATCAGGAGAGCAAAATCGGCGCTAATGTGGTTTCAGACCTCTCACTAATTACAAGAGATATAAACCAATCATGCACTTACCTCCTTTTTTGCTTATCCTGAAACTTGCAGGTAACTCACAGCTGTCCTTTCTAGAGCAAAAGTGGAATGCTATAGCAAACTGCTCGCTCACTTCGCAGTTTCCTCTTTCACTTTGAGAGACGACTTCCAATTGATAACAAAGAGAGCAATGAAGCATTCAACTTCCTTCTTTTCAACAACAATACAAAATCCAACCAAAAAAGAAATTCAAAGCCTGACAACCATTCCCTTTGTTTGCCAACCATAATTTAGTCAATAGATTCGAAATAGGGAGCTGCAGATTCTAATTGACTCTGGAGAGGGACAAACATAAGTGGCTCGATTTAGGGGATCGCAGAAGGATAACATTCTGATTATGACTAAGTTTTCATTTGACTTTTACACAACTCCTGTACCTATAATTGGGTGCGGTTGTATCCAAGGTTAATTGTGCATACATCACATACATTTTGACAATCTTTAAAGCCGTACGTAATAATCAATGTAAGTTTTTGAATATTATTGATTACATGGAGCCTACACCCAAACATATATGCAAATTAATTATCTATGATAGGATTTATGTTTTGTATGTAAACCATGAACTGCT
Organism: Cassiopea andromeda; assembly: GCA_018155075.1. Classification (NCBI taxonomy): domain Eukaryota; kingdom Metazoa; phylum Cnidaria; class Scyphozoa; order Rhizostomeae; family Cassiopeidae; genus Cassiopea; species Cassiopea andromeda. The sequence goes on from WIPJ01067407.1 coordinate 32,756, forward strand.
ATAGGAAATGAACAAGTCCGTTAAAATGGAGAAATATCGGGGTTCTGGGGGAAGAGCTACAAGAAAAGGATTTGCTGGCCTCGCCCTTCAGACTACAGGAAAAGTTGGGAAACGCCTTCTCAGCTTCGTCATCTATTGCGAGCCTTATGGGAAAAGAACTGCTAACTCTGTAATTTCAAGTTTTACATATAGTGTATATTTAAAGGTCATTTGAGGTTGTTTAAAACTTAGGAAAGCCACTTCAAGAATATGCAAAACACCACGAAGGCTAGGCCAACCAATCCAAAAATGTTGAGGGGTCTGCAACTTTGCTAAAATTCAAATTAACTGCACGCTCTTTTTATATAAGAATAAAGTGTCTTAAGGCTCAGAATGGCAGAAATTTACAAATACTTTAAGAATAATGTAAGTCTCAAGATTCTTCAAGACTTCGATTTTTTCTATATTTGAGTTACAGTACTGCTTGTAGACAACTTGCTGAAAATTCCACTTTCATTTTGTCTTATGATACAGAAAAACATAAAAAAAAGATTTGAATGCAATCGACATTTAAGAATAACTTACGACTAAGGGTTCCAACACAAAAAATATTAATGAGCATTTAAGTTCAGCGACAAATTAAATATCCTTTTAAAAAGCAAGTGTATCTGCATTAATCGAGAAACTAAATGCCGATCACATCTTCTTGGCTTCCAGTTAAAGGATAATTAGTCGAAAATATTGAGTTGATCTGGACAGGCACATTTATCCAGGAAAGATACTCAAAATATAATGTTTGGTTTTCCAACTGCTATTGAAATTCCCAGGCATTGGGGAAAGGAAGTCAAACGTCCTCCCACCGCACTTATAATTTACTTGCCTGAACAATGAATCTATTTACACTGTATGGATAATACAAAGTTAATCTAAAAGTAGCAATGTGATAGCGCGATTGCGGAAAAATATTACGTGAGGGTGAAACGTGAGTTTACAGTATTTCAAAATTATTCTAACGTTTAAGCGAGTTGAGCTTTGATCTTCTTACAACCTTTATTTTTACGTAAAAAGAGTGTAGTTCACATTCCCAGCGGCTTGAATCTTATTAACTTTTTCGATTCATTATTAGAGCTTTCAAATTGTACGGGTGTAGTTTATCACTTGTGTCCAAGAGGGTGAACGGGCAGTTTTTTGGGGGGTGTTTGAGATTTGGCTTATACAATACTCTTGATAGGTACGCTTCTTGGATTATGTTCTGTAGCTTGACAGAAGGAATTTGCACTGTTTGGTAATAACTCTACCCATTAGCTGTTAATAGGGAATGGGAGAAAGTGCAGGAAGAGGAGGCTTGTCCCCAGAAAAAACAATTATTTAGGGTCTTGCAATAGTGACCTGGCTAATTCTGGAAAGGTGATTAACAGCTTCCTACCTCCCCTTCCACCAAGTATGTGTCATAATAATTCTTTTCATTGCATTTGAAATATGTGTGGAGGGTGGATCGTAAGCACTGCTAATTTTCACGGGGCCCTCCATAACATAGATAAGTGTTAAATTACTATAAGCTATATACATTTTCAAAGGTAGTCAAGGATGATGCCAGCTTTCCCATCCATATAGAGGCCATCCCAAGACTTAGCCCATCTGAAAGAGAACCATTTTTGTCCAGCTTTCGAGCTTTTTTTAGGTATTCTGAATTCAGTTATTATGTTATCAGTTATTTATTAGCCTTTTTTTCTTGGGCTGCCACAGATTTTTACCAAGTCATGATTGGGTACCAAAATCTTGAAAAATTCCCATAATAATTATTAATTACATGCTAAATGCAGAATGTTCATTTTACCTAATAAAAATGTATTACAATACTTTGTGAGATAATAATATGCACAAAATGTTTTTGAGTAAAAAGTTATTTGAAATAATTAGTCAGTGTACTTTGTTCCTTTGATCCCCATTTTCATTTCCATTTTCCTTTCTTTCATATCCAGATTGCATTTTTGGTACTTTCAAGCTTTAGATCCAAATTGGATGGCACAAATAGATATATTGTCGAGTTATGAAATTTTTCCAGCAATTGAAGATAGGGCATCACATTCTATTGAATATAATGAATGGGGGCATGTAAGCTTCTCAATTTATTACGTCCAGATATACATCCCCCATGTATAAATTTTGTGATTTTGTCCCACCCCGCAAACCTTATTAGATCCAATGGTTATTGATTTTAAGAACATTGACATTTTTACAAACACCTCACTTCACTTCATTTCCTTTCTTTCTTTGCATGCAAAAGTATTGTTGATTGTCATTGGCCACCATGCTCCTGCATATATTTTAGTTTTAGGTTACATTGTTATAGAACAGACTTACCACAACGAAGCAAATTCCTTGATGTGACAATAAAACCCATAAAGACAACATAAAGACAAATTATAAAGACAAAATCTGATGGTGTTGATGGGACAATAATGGAAACAAGCAAGCGAGTGTGCGCTGACATTCATAGATTACATTGTACATGTTGATAGAATCCAAAACATTGGAACAATGCTTTGCAACTTTCCTTTGCAAGAACAATATTAGCAATAGAAGTGAAGGAAATTATGAAAAGCTGGAGTACTGGTGATGTAACTTGTCTAAATAGAGCAGAACAAACCCAGAGCCTACTTTGAAGCCTTAATATCAGTAAATCAATACCAAGGTGCAGTTTTGGTCAACACCATGACTCATAGAGTATCATACTTTTCAGCCATTATGCATCCGTGTGATAAGCTGCGTACATTATATATCTGCATGACTGATTAATGAAGCTTTGCATGTACTCTCAGGCGCCAAATGGACTCCACGTCCACCCGCTACTTTATTTTTCCAATTTTTATAAACTACCCGGACCTTGTCAAGAATCATCCTTTATTACGTTTAAGGAATGTGAATATTTTACAAACCTCTAAATTCATTCCCAATTTGCATTGCAAATACCGTACTGCTTATACTTTTTAACTTTATGTTCTATGACAACCTGTTTTCTTGTCTTTCTTCTTGTATATAATCAGTTCAAGCTTTTTCTTAAATCCAAATCCACCTTTTATTATTACCCACCTGCGCATTAAATTTTGGAGCTTTTTCCGACCACCTGTCTATTAGATTCGCCTAGGCAACACAGCAGAACCTCTTCCCACATCTTCTCTTATTTTAATGCAAATTTGACGACGTATATTATGCGTTAGATTTAGTTTTATTAGCTGGGGTTCCTTTGTGAAAAGAAAGATGATGATGATTCAGTGTTTTAAAATCAATGAACACAATAAAATGTAAACTCAAATGTGATAATAAATATATCACAAAATAATCATAACTTTACAACAATATTTTAATGGAATATATTTAAACTAAGACATTACATGTCACAATAGGTATCCGAAAACTAAGAACAATATGCAAAGAATTTTACTTTGTACTTTACAGAAACATAAATTGTTTAGCGTAGTGCTGAATTGATTTAAAACATTTATAAACTCAAAATTCAAATGCAGATTGTAATACAATTCTGAAACATTTTGAAATAGTTGAATCAAATGCTAGAGGTTATTTACAAGTATACAGTATGGCACTTTCAAAGGCATACCCTATATTCGTTACCTTGAAATAATGCTGCTAATTTTCCACTGAAAAATTTTACTGAAGGCAATTTTAATATTGACAGTTGCCACACAGATTAGCCAGTGTCTTGATTTTTACACATGTTCTACAGTACTTAGGCCCCATTCACACTATGTACTTAAGTTTATCACATTGATGATTTAACAGGCGATTGTCTCTTCTGTTATTGTCAAATGAGCTTAGAAGCGACGTTACAATAATTATTAACAATAAGCCAATACCAACAATGAAGATTGCAGAAACAGTTCAACTTGAACCAGAAGAATTAAACACCCCTTAAATCAGTTACTGACAAACAAGCAATCGTTTCTGTTCAACCACCTGGAGATGAGGGAGTTAGCTAATGCCTTTCTTCGTAACTGTTCTTATTCCATGTGGGTAGAGCTCCAACTGCTGGATACCCCTCGCTATCAACTTTGACCTCAGCGTAATCTGACTCGACTTTTCCTCCTCTGTGCTTAGGCCTATCTCTTGCACTTTCGCCAAGTTTCCCATATATCAAAGTTGATATATATTCTGGTCTACATCAGTGCGATCCACTGGCTGAGTTTGATGTACCTCCCCAGTCTACAAAAAGAACGATTAAAGAAATATGGAAATGAAACTTAAACGTACTGGTAACAATATGACAAATAAGAATGCCATTCGACTATAGCTTTCATGAAGTATCATAATTTTCTAGATATGTATATCCTTTAGCGCTCTTCATTGTATAGGATAAAGATAGTCACCTTAAAAGGTTTAATTTCTAGGGTAGGATGAGGTTCAAAAGCACTATCAAATATGATTTTGTAATCTTGACTAAAAGCTACCAAAAGCACTATGTGAATCTCAAACATTAGAAGGACTAGCTATTCTATCGGGTTGTAACTGAAAAACAGTCAATGAGTCAAAATACCAAACAATGCAAAAAGGAAAATCACATCAGCAAGTCTGAAACATTTAAATTTTGAAGCAGTTAAATTAGGCTGGAGAGTGATGACCTTAATATGTTGCAGCAATCTTTTGTGTAATTGGACAGATTAAGATTTCCCCAGCATTTCCCTTACATTGCACAAAGGGCCACATTGTCCTGAGATTTTTATGAGTGAGTGGTGTTTCTGATATTCCTTAAATTTTCTGAGAGCCTAGGTATGGTTTGCATGGCAGACAATCTGTTGTTGGGAGAGATCTAGCCTAATCAGAACTCAGTTATCTAAGTTTCTTGACTGTATTGAGCTGTTTATACCAAGCTCAGCTCATTATGTTGTTAATAGAGGTACATTCTTATTGGTGAGTTGTAGCAGCCAATAAGAAAGCATGTCAAAATAAAAACAGAATATTTGCAAAGGAAATCAAATTCCATTGTGAAATGTGGAGCGCCATCTGCAGTGTAATGGCGCCATTTTAAATTTTCAATTGAAATGGCACTCATTCTCCTCGACAACTACTTTACAAAAATGCCGATGCAGAGGTCGAAGGTCTAAATAGTAGGAACACAACTTATTAATCTCACCATTTCATAGTTGTTCTCCTGAGGCGGGCATTCAGGGCTGCTGAGAAATTGTAGAAAACATTTAAGTCGGAAACTACTAAATATGTTTAGGCTAATACGATTAAGATTTTAAAGCTAAGGATAGTAATGAAAAGGAGGAGAAAATACATGAAAACGTACTAGAACAGTAGAGAATAATAAGCATTATTTATATGGCGAATCTTAAATCATTCATGGAAAATATCTTTCACTTGTCTTTTTTAGAAACGCTTTAGAAATACCAAAATTGAATAAAATAAGGAAAAGAACAATTACCGAATTCCAGAGATGCGAAATTTGCAGAACACTTTCCATACATACCCAGTATCAATATACCTGCTACTTCCTGAAATAAAGTCAATCTAACATAAGAAAATACTTACCAAATTACATCACTCCTTGCTTAATCCACACCTCATCCAACCAATCAATCAATCAATGAATCAACCAATCAATCACTCAACTAAGCAATATATCACTTACTCTTCAATGAGTGAGTGAGCGAGTCAGTGAGAGAGTGAGTAAGTGAGTGTGTGAGTGAGTATGTAAGTGAGTAAGTGAATGAGTGAGTGAGTGAGTGTCTGAGTGAGTGAGTGAGTATTGAAAAGAAAATTTCAAACCACATCGAGCATGTCCTGATACTCCAAGGAAAATATAGCGGCAGATCGATTGTACTTTTAATCTACTGTACCTGGGATTCCATATAAGATTATCATGAAATATTACGCGGTCATGTTTCAGTTGCATCAAGCTTGCCTACGTTCTCATCTCACTCTAGTCAAAGCATAGGCTTCTGTTAGCACATGTCATGAATTGTTTTTCCAGTTTTTACTGATTTTCAAAACTTCAGAATCACGAAAGCATATAGGAAGACTAGCATTGAAATAAATGAATAGATTTGGATGTTAATTTTACTTACGTTTGGGTTTCTTAATGAAGCAAATAATTACAGTGATGACTATGATAAGAAACAAAATACCACCAACTGATGCTCCAACTATGAGGCCAGTATTTGAATCTGATAGGAAATTGCAGAAAGCTGTTAAAAGTGTACTAAAATGTTGATTAATTCCAGTTCAAGACAAATATATAAGGAGCAGTCTATGCGCAGAGAAACATCAATCTTATGCGCCCACGCTAACATCCTGTGTAACCGTGCAATAACAGTTAGCAAATGTGAGTTTCCTGTATACAATGTTGCGTTGGCCTTTCATGAAGCTATTGTTCTGAATGAACTTTTAAAACATAGTACTACAATGCTCTTAGCATAGAATTAGAGAAGCGCATCCATCTTTAGTCATGTTTAGCACCTTTGATACTTGTACCTTACATCGCATGGGCAACGCCAAATGATTCAGAACATTGCTCATGCACATAAAATATCAAGTGCCATTGACGAACATAAACAATTTTCTTCAGGAATTGGACTAAAGCAGCGTCA
>WIPJ01067407.1:80738-92821 GCA_018155075.1 Cassiopea andromeda
CTGTGAATTATTAGGTTCAGCACTGCCCACTTCCCCTGCCCGTCAGTATCTAACATTTGACATTCAATTAAATGATACCGAAATTATTTGGAAACTTCAAATTTAAGGCAGGAAAAGAAGATACCTCGGATGTTCTACTACGCCATGTACACTCGAAAGCCATAATTATGATTACCTTTTAATTTCTTTATTTACATCCTGACATTTCCGTTCATTTTTTAGACATCAAGTTTATTTCTTATACTTCAATTCGATTAATGAATTTAACTTTCTCCAGACTGCTGTTTTTGCAAAATGAATTTGTAATCACATTGTAGATTTTTTCAATAACTCTGGTTTGTTAACAGACAGCTTCGTTTATTTTCTGAATTTCCCCTTTGTGCTGTTTGTTCTCAATTACCCAATGAAAACATTTGGCTAAATTTTGTGGAAGCATTGTTTCCTTTCTTTACAAGAATGAAATATGTAAGAATTTTATGGCTCAAAAGCAGAGGTGGTGCTAAGGAAGGGCTGGAGTGGGCTAGGGCCCCCGTCGGAACGTCCCAGCCGGGCTGTCGGAAGGCAAGAAACTATTTTTTTCGGAGATTTTTGCCATTTCTAGTATTCTAAAAACCGTCTTTTAGCCCCCTCGTCCGAAGAGTAATGTTGTATTGTGTGCACTTTTCTACGTCATTTTAAGCCAAAGTGGACGGTATTTTATGTAGAAGTAGCTGGCATTAAATCTCTGGTAGCCACTTTCTATTCAAAGCTGTAGAAGTGTAGGAATTAATGTGTGTAGGAATTTCGTTTTCATACACTGAGTCTGCAGCGTTAGTGCTTTCAGGAGCAAACAATTTTTCCTTACAAGATTTATAAGTACCTGCAGTTCACTCATGCTCAGTTGCTCTAGCCTCCGATCAGTAAGGGTTTAGCCATCAAATTTCTAAAAGAAACATTACCTTGTACTTAATCGTGTACAATTCAACCCTTACAAAACCATTAGAACAAAAATATATAATTGTAATGTACAATTTCATTATTAATATGTTCCAGGTTGTATTGTGCTCATAGCTACTCATTTATAGCTTCTTTGAGATACTAAAGAGTTGATATGCTCGAAATTTCTAAATATGCTAATGAAATCACGCAATCCACGATTATTGAGGTACAACTAATTGTTCGTTATTGATCTAAGCTCCTTTCTTGGCAAAATAGTGAAAGTGCCCTTTATATCTTTTGAAATAGCCTTAGTTTGCTATTTTCTATAGATTTGCTTCCTGCCCTCCACAATTCCTAGTTTCGCGCAAGAGGAGATTAGTTTCTTATGGATCTATATTCAAGAGAATCAATTCCAGGAATGTAAAGAGTGTAACAACCTCCCAACAGATAAAACACACAATTCACATGAAAATTCAAAATCTTTGTTGGACAATAATTATGTCCCAAAGACTTGCAAGATATGAAGTTACCGCATCTTCTTCAGATTTTTCGTATAGGTGAATTAATCTCTGCCGGGCATTATACCTGGGATAAGAACCATTGGTATTAATCGAATGGTGTTTGTTATTGTTGGTAAAGACGATGGTGTATCTTACGCTTATTGCTAATAGAATGACATTCTACAGGGCTTCTCTTGATAGCAGCTATATTTATAGCTGATTGAATTACCCTGTAAAAATATAGTATTATTATTATTATTACATCTGTTTTCAAAATATGGATGCAATTTTTCCTTGGCAATAGCCAATTTACATGGTAAAAGCCTCAAATAACACCAAAAAGTGGCAGTTTCACCCCTGTCTCTATTCCGTGGCTGTAGTTTGTTGTAGGTGGAAGTTTTAAAATCATTGGCAATGGTAGATATCGTGATTGAAATATTATAGTTGAAAATTGATGTAAGTGCACGAATGAGATTGTCAAGTGTCCACATTCTCCAAATAATGTGCGCAAAAGAATTGCTGAAATGCCAGCGACGGTGGGCAATGTACAGACTTTTCAAGCGGGTAACTAAATACTTTAGTTTATCAAATAGACAACCTTTAAAAGCATGTAGTTTGGCGTCAAGAAAAGCTATAGTTAAAAAATTATGCTAGCCAAACATTCTGTACTGTATTGTATTGTATTTTATTGTTTCATTCTGTAAAATTCGCACAGATCCTCTGTTAGAAATGAGTAGCATATACTGTATTTTCTTTAATATGTTTGGTCACTTTCCAACTATTTCCCCTTCAATAAATTGCTTGAATTTTTCAATCTCACAACCACCCAATTCCATTCCATTTCTAGGAAACAAAATCTGTCTTTTCCCAAATATTTTCCTAATTTGTTGATTGCTGATACTTTGCTATTAAGTAGCAAGAGAAATATTGGCTTTGTATCGAAAGTAATAGTCAATTTTCCTGGCATTTTCATGTCTCAGATAATGAGTGATGCTTCAAATAAAATTTAACAATCTAAATGTCCTCTGGCGATGTCTAAGTTGGTCAGTTCGAAGACAAGATCCTTCCAATCAAATAAAATTTTGTATCAAGGATCCTTAGTTTACGGTAACAAGTTTCAAACAAAGGATGGAGCTTGTAGCCTAAATCATCTGAGAGTGATTACACAATTACATTTCACTTTAATATCACCTCAGAGTGGACTGAAGAGCACTTTGAAGAATTTGATAAACAATTTATATTTCCCATTATCTCAATTGAAAATCACCTGAGCCAGATTCCGATTGAAAAGATAACTTTTGTCAAATTTTTTCTATTATTTCTTATGTTAAAAATCAGATGAGCCAGGGGATTCACCATTTCAATAGAACATTTTACTATCATTACATGCAAAACAAGATTCACAATATAACATCAAATCAGCTTACTCTGAATTGGTGCAAGCGAAAATTTATTGAACAATTCAAGTCTATGGTATAGGAGTTGCTCTAAATTACCATTTTGCGCATTTGTAAATTCTTTGGTTTGCAAACAGAAAAAGACAAGGCTGAAACATTAACGAAGGCATTGAATACTTTATGGCAGTTCTACGTAGCAAAAATAACTTGACTGGATGACAATAACGTCAAATTTTCAAAGAAGAATTCTGATGCAAAATTCAGCAGATTTTTTTAGAAATAAATAAAAATTTACGCAGCGCCGACGATTTCAGAAGATCTAAATTTAAGAAATTTCCTGAAAAGCATTTGCTCGGACCTCCCCACTCCCCCCACCACCATATGTAGATGTAACCTCAGGTGCCTAATACACGTCCCCTGTCTTAATTATTTAAAAAGTTTTATCGAACCACCTGGTCCTTATGAGGACCCCCCATTTATGAATTTTAATGAAATTGTTTTTTTAAGAACTCTTCATTTCAATTTAATTCTTTGTTAGTGCTAATTACGCCTAATTATGTGCATGTGATAATAGCATGCTTCTGTATATATTTTAGTTTTACCATTTATGACAACCTGTTGTTGGTCTGTTCGTCGCTTTATAACCATTCTAACTATTTCTCAAATTCCGCTCCCTTTGTTCATGTTGATCCCTGTTTATAAAAATTTTGGAAGTTCTTCTCTCCTCCCTGTTTATTGGGGTCCCCCCGTTGATTTGGCATTTGAGATTAGGGACTGGCGTACCATTAAACCATTTCATCAGTGGCTGATATGCATTATACCTGACTACATTTTCAATGTCACTAACTGTGGATAACATGGGACAGATCTAAGGAAATTCAACAAGTCTTTTTGAGAAAAAGTCGGAGTAAATCGTTCCTGTGATTTTAGAAGATTTAAACCTTTCTATTTTAGGCAGCTCAAACTGCAAGGTGACTTGTTCGTTAGAAATGGGCGGAAACTTCTCCTAGCCCCCAAAGACGGTCAATGCCACAACGCTACCGCCTAAAAGACAAACAGTTATGATGAAGATCTACAAACATCATTTTTTAACGTATTGTATGCTTGGTCATCTTTACAATGTATAGCACCAAATTGCTTAACATTTTTCAATTTTCCGCCAAACAATAGGTTATTACACAGAAAAGCTATTACTAGATAGGACACAATTACCCCTCTGTCGTTGCTCTTCACACATTGGCCTTCCAGTCCCCCCTCCCCTATCCTACTCTAGCACTCCTGCAGCACTAACGTGTACTCTTGGTGCATAATAGATACGAAGTAAAAAGAGGCGTAAGTTGGGTTGAAAACATTTGGAAAATGTAAAAAGCAGGGCAGTAAACAAAACGGAGATGACCGGAAAGCATTGACAACAAATTGCTGAGATAAGGAGGATTTGCTCAAAATGCTTGTTTGGAAAACGTTTCGATAATTTTGCATGCAAAGACCTAATAAGTGTGGGGATCCTCATAAAAGCCAGAGTATACCAGGCATGGAAAAGTAGGAAGAATATGCTCATTCAGTCCCAAATAAAAAAATATTGCCATGCATGTAAACCCCTACTTCAAATAAGCACCCAAGCAAACTTCCAAAACATAAATAAACCTCCAGGAAGCCAATTTGTGGATTTACAATATTTTTGCATCGTGGCTTGTAGACTGCCGGTTTTGGTTCTAGTCGTAACAATTCTATTAAGATGGGTTGGAGCATCGATTCTTCTTTTCAGTACAAAGATAGAGAATGAACGTAATTTTATCCCATGTTGCAAAAGGGCGTTTTCCGACGCTATAGAAGGCGCTTTGTTGAAAGGTTTTCATGGGTAACAGCCCCAAAACCCCCATGTTCCCTCCCTCCTCTTATACTATCAAATAAATTAAACCTACAACAGACATGCAATATATAGCAAAGTCATGTATATATCGTTCAAAACAATCGTTCTGAACGCAATATGCATAGTCATAAAGTACTGTCTAACGAAAAGAAAGATCTGCTCTTCTTAACGCGCTATGGCTGTCCATCTAAAACCATTGAAAAAGGTGCAATGGCTAATAAGCAGGAAAATCTACCGTAATCATTTCAATTAAGTCATAATGTCCAGCTTCACACCAGGTCGGAATCATAAAGGATTTTGGCCAGTTCAACTTTCCTTCCTCTTTTGGATATGATGAATTGCTGAACAAAGCATCTGGAATCTCTGCTAGTTTCAATGCTGAATTCATGAATTCGGTATATCTTTTACTTTCAATGCTGTTGTAAGGCTCTTACACTTACTATGGTCAAATCTATAGGAAGAAAGAGCAGAGCGTAAGCGCAGCTCAAAGAAAAATAGAAAAGTCATAGAAATTGATAGAAATAGAAGCTAGTAATATACAAATGGAGCATCTGAATTATCATTTCCATTCAAAAGCATTGAAGTTCTCTATAGATGTAGCGCTAAGAAAAATCAGTGTATTCCAAGGAGGGAAACTACTCAACTTTACAAGAAGAGCTTAATCCATGGTTGCTATTCTATAACAGTAAGGAAATTCTTCTATTAAATAAATTATAGCTTGAAACCCAAAGAAAAAGGGAGAAACTAATCTCTTCTTATAACATATTGAAGAATAAACAGCTTGATCAGTTAAGTCACATAAGCTTTTGTAAGAATGGTCAAATTAATGGTACTAACGACATTTGCCTTAGCTTTACCATCTGGGCATCATTGTCCATTTAGTAGCAACAATCATATTACATGGAAAAACTTCTGCGTTTGCGTACAGCTTTGCCTGACTGAGATTTGTGACATCCTCGTTTGCCATTTCTGTAATCCTTATGGTGCAAAACAAAGTAAATTATCCCTTCATTCATATCGGTTGTTGCACATACTGCAAATTAAACTTCAAAAGCAGGACTTCCGTATTGTCGTATAAAATCACAAATGCCAATTGTGTTTTCTCTGTTAACCAATCCTCCAGTTGAAGCTTTGCATCTGAAAGTAAAATGAAAAGAAAATGAACAATTACAATGGAAAACAAACAAGAAAGCCCTGCGACAGGAAACACAACATCCCTTGAGGATTCATTACAGTTTTTACGTACAGAACACAGGCGGAGGGAAAATCAATCAAAAACGCGTCCTTGCATGCAACGAAGGGGGTTGGAACATCACATATCTTAGGATATCAAATATGACAACTAACTACAGTATACTCCTGACAACTAGGACATCCAAGGGGAACCTGAAATCAGTCCCAAATAAATTATTGTACTGCAACATCATCATCAACAACAAATGGAATGTTTTCAAATATCAGCTTTACATCATACTTCGAACCAAATGGTGAACAGAACAATGAAAATTTTTTAACTGTATAGAAAGCTGGATCAGAGATTTGCATATGACGTCAAATGATTTTATTAAACTGTCTGCAGTTTCTCATCCTCATATTTGGTTTGCTTTAACAACAAGGATATGAGACATTTATAGTTGACAAGGTATACCGGTATAGTGTCCTGTATTGCCTTAGAAGTAGAACCGGTGTAAAAATGACAGTTATTCTTAAAGTTTATGGCTTACGCTTTACGTGCAAAGAGCTGCAAGTGTATGACGTCAAAATGACATTCTAAAAGTAATACATTTCTCGTATAAGAAACGTAATACTCAAAACTTGTCTGTGCACAGAACTCAAAGGATGTTCACGGTGGCCATGCATATTTTGCAATGAATTTCCAGGGTTCACTAAGAGTGTCCATCGGAACCCAAAACACTTTTCTATGCAAATCATGCTATGAACAATTATTGTGTACAAACAACGGTATAATATGATATGATGTTGAACCAACACAGGCAAGGAATAATAGAAACCAAAAATTGGTTCTAGCACTGTTACTAATTAATGACTAATAATGCTACATTATACTCAAATAATGGTACACCAAGACCTCAATTTCTCAATTGATATCTTCATTGTGGTCTTATGGTAACCCTTGAAAGTTACGCATAGCTCAGGGCATCTTTTGATATTTTCATTATTGGGCCCCTTTCATAGCATAATGTGAAAAATTTTGCTACAGTAACACCCTTCAAAATGTCGGACAAGGCCTTTCTGCAGAATATAATGCATTTGTATCATCACTGATTTTCATGCCGAGAAGCAACGCAAACTTTTCATATTTATTATTGCATGCATTTACAAACTGACTTATAACACAGTTGTATTTCTCTATATGTCCATATCAAAGGATGAAACATTACTCGCCAGTTTAATCCAGTTCTTTCGTCCCTGTTCTTGATTGGGTGTCTATGTATCTTCCCATCCTTACCACATTCAGCTGTTTACTGGCCTGTGTTTAGGGAATTAAAAAGCATACAGATAGATCCTTGCTGTGAATGAAATGGGGCCCTCATACAGGCTTGGTCCTCCTGGCTCAGCTGCTTTCAAGTGAGAAAATAATGGAAATCATTCTATTTGTTGAATTGAATTCTTTATTTTGCTCCTTTGGCACCCCTTGAAAGCATGCTCAGCTGATCTACAACTGAGAAAATAATGGAAAATATAAAATTTTCTACTAAATTCTTCAAATTGCTCTTTGGAACTCCTTAACAGTCACTCCCAGCTGATCTTCAACTGAAAACAATGTTGAATCATTTTTATAGCATTATAGCATGAAATATGCAATCAAAATTTTGATTTTGCTCTTTTGGCATCATCTGACAGTCATTCTAGGAGGGCAATGTTTCCCTAGTCACTAATCAAATTTCAATTGCATTTCAAGTACAAAATTGAGTTCAGGACTTTTCCAGTAGACTTTATATTTTTTTCAGGAGCAATACCTGGAGCTTGATTCCAATTCTAGAGTTTCCAGGAGTTTTCAGGAGTAGTGCCCATCCCTGATATTTCTACAAGTTGTATTAAGAAAACTCATAATACTATACTTGCACATAAAATAGAAAAATCCAACACTGAAGAGATTGTATCATATATTGATAGAAACCCATACCCCCATAAGCAATACAGGAGTGAATGGCAGAATACATATTTAAATTCCATAATAATGCTTACTTGCAAAAGAAGAAGTTCTAGACATTCTCTTTTCTCATTATCACAAAACTCTATTTTAATGGATGACAGCTCCTTCACATTGGTAATTTCATGCTCAATTTGACAAATTACAATAATCACATAGTGTTGTAGATGCATTGTCTGTAGGTGGAATTCATGTCTTCAGTTGAACTTCATCATTAACTGTATAAGGTGAAATTTCAAGCAATGACTTTAAATCTTTGCAGGTTGAATACCCTCCAGATTTGTGCATCACTACTTGTGTCCAGCTGTAAAAAGACAATGGAGAAAACAGAATGAAATTCAGAAGAGAAACAATCATGGAAATCCTGGGAGCAAAATTAGTAGCTCCATAAAAGGCTGCAATAGTCTATTTGGAGGGAACATGTAAAGCTGTATAATGTGGTAGATTAAAATGCCAAACATTTAATGAAACATAATTTGAAATCCACAAAAAATTGAAGATAGCAATAAAACTGAAAATTTCACAAGATGAGTTTAATCTAACCAATATCAGAAATAAGAACTTATTGCAAGCCAATGTTGACAAAAATGAATGCAAAATGCATATATATATTAGAGGTTGTCAACTCCAAATCTCAATTGGCACTATGAACAAGTAACTCTTTTAATGAGATAATCTCTTTAATGTTGCAAAACTAATGCCTACTGCATTGGAGCCAATCCTACAATGCCATGGTAGTACAGTGAAGCTTGGAGGGTAGAATCACAAAAAATCGAATTGTTAATTCTATCCAACAATACAGAGAATGCATGGGAATAGCAATCATTTAAAAATGGGGGGATAAGAAGAAATCAGGGGGCATGTGAATTAATTTGCACCCTCAACAGCACAACAAAGCCAACTATACAACCTACAAAGGGGAGTTATGTTAAATATGTTAAAAGTGGGGCATGTGCCCACTATGGTGGCTCTGGCTCCACAGTTCATCTCAAAATTTCTATATTTTAAGCAGAATGACTGGCTTAAGTTTCCCTGATGGTAGGACTTAATCATTTGGCACAACATTAACGTGGCCCACTCTAGTACTAAAGATAATGAGGCATTCAGCAAGTACGGAATACTACAGTATTATAACATGGGGAGAGCACTTGAATTGATTAAGGGCATCTGCATTAATTAGCATTCTTCAATGCCAGGCGAAGGAAACTACACAAACTACAAAGTGGAATTTTGGACAAAAAGTTTTTAAATTTTTGGGTATATGCCCATTATACTCCTCATGATCCTATGGTCACCTGAAAATTTCTATATTTTAAGCAGAATGATTTGATAAAGAGTCCCTTATGGAGGGAAGCAATAATTTTACACTACACTCATTTGAAATGATGAGGTACAGGGGAGGACAAAAGTGCATTTTTGACATCTAATACTTTGCTTTTGACATGTTGATGTGATGCAATGGTGATCAAGTGAGCTTGGGCAAAGCAATACTTCAATGAAAATGACATTAATTTATTTTATTGTAGCAAACATGTCTCCTAATATTCCCAAGACAATGCCTCAGAAGTCATCCTTTTCTCTGCGTAAATTCCTCACCTACAATAGTTGTCACCCTTTTGCTCCTGCTGGCTCCCCTTGCCAACTATCATGTTGGCACTTCTATTCCATTGTTTCAACTCAACATATAACAATTAATGTATGTATTATGACAATTTTACAGAACATCGTAGGAACTGTCTCAAAATGATTAGCTGTATTTGCATTCATTCAACCACTACTTCATTCTATGTTTCAAAACTTGACCCTACTCCTAACATGGATGTCCACATATTCAGGAATTTTCCCTTGCTTCCAATCAATCTGGGATATTCAGAGTATACTGTATTTATACCTGTGGAGCAATTATTTTGCAAATTTTATCAATTTTAACTCCCTTCTGACAGTGTCTATCTTTCTATCTATATATGTAATGCACATTAGCCAATAATTAGATACAACTACTGTAGACCAACAAAATAGAGTGTACATGTGAACAATGCATAAGCAGACTGCCATAGAGTGATGCTATATACAAGGGTAGCCAATCAGTGAGAAGCTAAGAGTCACATTCTTTACTGTAGTACTGCAAAGAGTCATATCAAATTCATAGGGATACATAATCATTACCCACAACCTTTCCTCTTTCAAGGAAATACCTTTCTAAATCCATGAGAAGTAGACATATAAAAGAAACCCACATTTCAATATGAGTAAAGGAGCTGGATAAAACCAGGCAAAGATTCTAATAGTATGATATATTGTATTGATACTCTTCATCAAAGAACTGATGTCTACAATTTAAGCAAAATGAATGGCAAAATTGTCCCTCATGGTTGGAATTAATAATATCACAATATATTGACTTGGACTACTTCTGTATTAGACATAATGAGGGATTGAGCAAGTACAGTGTACTCTGAATATTCTGGATAACTTATGACAAAGGAAAAAATCTGGATTTAATACCATCCAATCAAGACACTCTTAATAGAACATTTGCCAGTCAATAAAATGCAGCACTTAAAACAATTAGACTGCATGAACTAACCTAATTTACATGGGTGCATTGAGCATCCATTCAACAGGTATGAGATAAATTTGAAGATCTCACACATCTAATTGAAGGAGGTTTTGATTGTCTTTGAAAAATGTGAAACAGACAACAAAAGGGAGTATTACTTGGTTCTGTTTCTAAGAACTCAAATCAGGTTCTTATTGGTGTTTGCTTGTATACTAAGGGTATAAATCAATAATCAAATATCTGACTCATGTGTGAGAGGTGCTATAGTCAAGAATCAGGCAAAACATTTACATCATACTTGAATGCAGAGTGTGTACTATAGTGAATGTTATCAATATTCTGATTTATGAGAGCACTGCTCATTATTTCTAATTGCATAAAAACTGTGGTATGCATTCCAAGCACAATTGTGGTCTCTTCAAAAAAGGCATACTCTGCATATCTGCACTGTCATACACCATATAATACAACCAGGCACATAGACTATCAATTTCTTTAATGCAAAAGGCAGCAAATACACTCAGGGTACAAACATATGGATATGCTGGCTGTCAAAAACATAACATGTTATCTCAATTGGCTTAATCTTTTTTGTAGATTTTGATCCTATATTGTTGCAAAATTCTTTTCACAAGCTGTATTAATGTCTGCTCTCATGGAAAAATAGCATGAAGCTAAAAATTTTATCTTACCCATAGTTGAGAATCTCATTTATCTATAAAATGTGCACACAGCTCCTTCTCCACATTTCAATAAAATTTTTAGACTGCCACATCCCCTTTGTTCTTCCTATAACACTCGAAGTTGGAAGAATTCTGAAATCTAGAAAATATTGCAAACATTTTGCATCATTTACCTTCCAATTTCAAGACAGGGAAGCGTAATAAAACGGAGATGTATCATTGCTATAATTGGCAGTCTAATAATTACCAATGCATAGCCATGCTTAAGAATGTTTCCTTGTTGTCTATCAATTAGAAAAGAATGGCTGAAAAAGTATTGCAAGTTTCTAAAAAATAGAAGCGTTTATTTATATATGAATTCGTCTTCATCACGTCACCTATCACTGTCATGGAGAAACAATTGCAAGCTTTTCGAACACTATTATGAGCAATGTTTAAAAACGAACTTATAGGCCCTTCGTTTCCATACATTTGTACCCTGAGTGTACTTACGAAGTCCTTCATCGACTACTTGATAACTTGAGCCAATACCTGTCACGTTCAGAGCTACCCGGCTTTGCTGCGGTAGTATTTTCAACTTTCATGCCATCATACCTGCGTTTTTTGTTAAAATAAGCTCTCTAATGGCTTTCACTCGACGCCAGACCGTGACTAAAAGCTGATTGTTCACTTTCCATGTCAGTCAGTTTTCATCGGAGTAATGGCGCCAAAGTTTCTATGGCAATTGTGAAATGGAGGACATGTATGGAAAGGAGGTCAAAAACAAATAGGCTTCAATGAAGTTCTTTTTTGACAACCCATTCTCATCCTCAATACATTCACTATGGATATAACCGAAAATGATAGATATATCCATAGTGCATGTAAAAACGAACAAGATTATAGGAAGTGACGCATGCGTCCTATGTGAAGAAGAAGCCCGATAATGGCGGACAATATTTCTGGAGCTGCGAATGGTGATGAATCTGCAAAACCGAAGG
>WIPJ01067413.1:13654-27237 GCA_018155075.1 Cassiopea andromeda
TCGGGGGGGGGGGGTAAGTGGTTCTTGATTCAAGTCCTTGGTGTCAGGCAAAAACATTGTTTATTGAGGAGTTTTGCATGATGAAGGAGCTCAGGCACTCAACACACATCCTATATTTACGAGTTTATGGAACGAAACCATGTGTATTAATTTTATTTATTTCTGTCCGATCTTAATTTTTACAGTAGATGGGATATTCTAGATGGGAAATGTAGTGTTCAGGAATTTTAGTGCCTTTGTCCTAAATTCAGTTGCTTATAATTGTTTCTAGTACTAAGCACTGTTGAAGGTGTCATACAAAATGCAATCGACGGCCTTGCACAGCAGCAAACTGTTCGAAGGGTGAGTGCTGCTTGATATCAATCAACCTTGAATGCCAGGAAACAGCTGCGCGAACACTTGAGTAGATTTCTTTCTTTTTGACGTCAGTTTCATCTTCTCTTTGCTATTGTTGCGTTACTATGGTGTTCATAGAAATGATAACACTACGTAAGTCTAGGGGCGGAGTTCATTGAAGCACGAAAAGGGAATCTTGCAGACTGATGTTCTTATGACGCAGGTAAACTGTTATAACGCTACCTTGCTTTGGAATTTGAGAGATTCGGTCCTCTATCCTGGACCGGACACTATAAACCTGGTATGGGCAAGTTCAGGCACATGTAAAATTCCATTTATCAGCTTAAAAATGAGCATCTTTCGATACTTTCATGCATTTTCGGTAGACATCAAATCTAAGAGTATCTGTTTGGAAGGTCTTGAAACATTTTTGATACTGAAAATTGAAATATGTCTCATCTATGTGCCAAAGGAAGAGTTTCTTCTGAAAACATGTATTTTTCGCATTTTTTAGTTAGCCTTGTTAACGCTACACAATAGCAGGGGTGGGGCCAGTAATTTTTCAACAGGGGAGCTGGCTCTTCCGACGAGGGGGCTACAATACGCTTAGCATGGTACTATCAATGGAAAAATCTTCCAAAAATAGTTTTTCACCTTCCTATTGGAGCTAGCAAGCTCCGACTGGGACTAACCCCCCCAAGCCTCAATATATCTCTATTGTTTCTATACGTGATTCAGATGATTCTGCTAGTTTACTACCAATTATTTTGTAATCATTATTTAGAATTAAAGAATGCATTTACACATACATCACTTCTGTATTTTAGATTATTGATCCAGAAACTGCTTCAAAAATTGATGAGTTCATCAGCAAACTAGAAGCATGTCAACGTTGTGAGAGAGATTTCACTTTTATTGTGGAAGATATAACTGGGAATAGTTTCATTGAAAACCGTTTTGCCCCAGCTGAAGATTCAGGGACAGTCGTAGAGTACTTTACGAGGAGCCAGGAAGAGGATGTAAAACTGGGGATATACAGCGAGGAAGGTAGCATGAAGGATGAAGATAATGTTGGAGAAGAAGATAAGCACGAAGGAAAAGATGGTATGTGAAATTTCGCTTATGAAATTCTTTTTTTTGGTGATTAGGAGCTGTTTAAATGTAGTAATCAGGAATATCAGTCAAAACATAGAAGTTCAATTCTTCATGTTCCCAGTGCCTAATTTTTGTGCTGCTTACATTCTCACGAGCATATACGCGTGATGTATCAGCACTATCTTAGGTTTCAAAACATTTCTTCTACCCACCCGCTTATTCCGACCCCCGTTTATTAAATTCTTATTATGTTTCCACCCCCTGGCAATTAGGCCCAGAAGATTATTCATTCTTGAAAAGCGTTCTTGTTAGTAGCGTTCTTCCCTAACTTCTTGTCTTTGTATCCTTCGTTCCATTTGGCAAGAATTAGCAATTGGAAAGCTATCTGTTTTTGTCGCTTCCTGGTATTTCAGCTTAACATTCATTCGTGGTTTTACATTTACCTTGGACACCCTTCAATTTGAACTTATCTTATGTTCATGGAATTTATCTCGATCAATAACCGGTGGACCGCATCCATGTTAAGTACGAAAAGGCACTATGTTGCACCGGTTAAACCCGAAGCGATATACATCAGCGTAGAAGGCGATGGGGGGCAGGAGGGCTGTAGCCCTCCAAGCTGGGCAGAAATCTGTTTCACTGGGGAAAATTTTCTGAGAGAACAATAGGATATTCGGGCAGAAAGTTTACAGAACGTTTACAGCCTCCCCCCAAAATTTGACGTCCTCCTACACCCATGGGGATATGTATGCAGTCGCTAAATTTAACAGTATCACCAGTCTATTTTCAGGCCACCTGCCCATTTACCTCTGATTTTATATTAGGCAACATTTTCAAAGCATATTTAGAAAGCCACGCGATTTGAAATCTTACAGAAAGTTACATTCACTCACAGTTAATCTCTTAATAATCTTGGGAATTTAATAAACACCCGAGGTTCTTTCAAGCAATGTAGTTCTATATAGCCTAAAGTTTAAGTAACTTTTGGAACTACGAGGGAAGAATCAAGAAACTTTAGACAAATACCTAGTTCAATGTAGAGCTGTACCAAAGGAATGTGAATATGATATTGCTTTAGAATTTAGCTCGAACCGGCGCATTTTGCTTGTGATAGACAAATAGTTTGCTGCCTTTACGTTCTGTGTATGCTTTCACTGCAATGTAGGAACCTGTTAAGAACAAAGATGGGCCAGAAATTACGTAACTTTTGTAAGCTAGGCTGATTCTTTCATATTGAAACTAGGGTTTGGCGTTTGTTGTTATGCAAATATGCAAGGTTAATATAATCGCACTCATGTTTCAACAATTGGTTGGTGTGAAAAATTGTGATATAGGCCAGCCGATGTCAAGAATTGCTTGGGAATATTGAACAACGAGATGAATATTGAGTTTGTCATTGAAAGAAACCGTTCTGAATATAATTTGGAATTTGTGGATTAAATTTGTACTTAAAGGCAATTCACCATATTTCTTCAAATTCAGTGCTGGTTTTACTATAGCTCATTTATAGTTTAGCTGAAAGAAAAGCTTATCTGAAGAATTTCATATATGTATAACTGTATTGCAGGTTAGGCTTGTTGTTCTTTTTGTGGTTAAATACACGTGTTTTTGGTAGGAAACTGGGGCCAAGGTCTACTTGTAAGAGTTACCAAAATTTTGTTCAATATTTCAGTTGTAATAGTTTCTTGCGAGTTTCTTCAAACAAACTTGCTATGAAAATGGGAAAAAGCATGAACGTAGCAAACTGTTAGCACCAATTTTCACTTTATAAGAAGGCTTTTTCTGGCCCAGTACTGAAACTTTTCTAGCTTTTTCACGATTCTAGTATCAAAGATTTCTCAACACTTGCTTTGCAAAAATGTTTTGATTTCCAATCTCTTGCACATAATTATTATTACAAGTAATAATTATTACAAATATTTATACAGGATAAAAATTTCAGCTATATTGTTGTTTTGCAAATTGTCCTTTTCTGACAATAATCAACCAAACTTCAAAGATCTACAACAAAATAGCAATAAAAAGTCTAAAAATAACTTCCAGTTATAAAATGAAACATTAAAATAACGAAATACCACTATATCATGGACTTCTTGAAAGTCTTCAATGCGGGTGCTAGTTTAGCTTCTCGGCTGAGCTCATTCCATAATTTTGCTCCACGTTAACAATAAGCGTTTTGACCTATGGATGTTATAATTAAAGGTATCTGCAACTTTATTTCACTAGAACGACGGTTTAGTCCAAAATACGTGAAGTTTTACTTTTTCGCTGTCTGATAAATGTTTTCTAAAAATACTGAAATATGGAGGTTATCCCTAATCATTATTAAAAGTATGGCGGTTATCGCTAATCATTATTAAATTTCAACGTTTCTGAGCTTTGAGCTAATGTTATTATAGACGATATGCTTCAGGATGATAGCCACGACGATCAACATTGAAGATGAATTGAAGAAAATAGCCAGTTTCATTTTATGTACTTCTTTTCTTTTGCAGATACTGTCTATTTTCTTTAATTTATCCTAAATGTTGATCGTCGTGGCTATCATCCTGAAGATCATATTAAAGCTGCGCTTTCCAACTGATGTCTCAACTTAGACAGTAAAAAAAGGTAAAGGTAGTCCCGTGCACTTTCGTACGTAGGGAGTGCCTGTTAGAGAGGTCACTTATCCTGAGCCATCGGCATGTGAGATAGGGTGGCTATTTCCTTTCCTCGCCGCCTTTATCTCCCCAGTGTTGCCACCGGGTACCCATTTGCTGCTGGGTGAGCAGTGAGTGAGCATTCAGTCTGGGCATCAGGTCGGACTCGAACCGTAGGCCTTCCACCTGGGAGGCATGCGCTCTAGCCACTATGCCACCTCACCCATCAATTTAGATGTTAAGCTTTTAAAGGTGTGTAGTCAATGATTGTTGATACACACAAATAGAGGCTGGTGTTGTATGTAGAAGGTCTCACGTCAATCGAGGAGGGGGCATCACCACGAGTGTGACAGACCTTAACACAGTGTGGTGGAGGCGGTGGTTAACATCACAATTTTTTACGTAAACCTACTTTTTAGTGATCTTAATGTAGTATTAAAAGTTTCTTATATGTTAGGGTGTCTTTTTCTAGGTTGTTTAAAAGCCACTTTCTTACTAAAATCGTATATACACACTTTTTCATATAATACTAAAGTTTATAAGAATATTCAGGCTCAGAATCGCTGAAATTTATGAATAATTTGAGAATAAGGCAAGGCTCAAGTTTCATCAAGACTTAAATTTTGTTTGTATTTGAACTAAAGTACTTCTTGTACATTAACATTTTCAATATCGATAAAATATTTATTACTCGGCTTCACTTTTATTTTGCTTTTTGATAAAGTGATACATCAATAAAGATTAGAATACAATCCTTTGATTTTCAGTCCTAGCTACACCTTCGATATTTTATAATAGTTACAATAATTTAAGAAAAGTTTAAGAGTAATCTAAGGCTAAAAACCGAAGAAATTTAAGAATATTGAAGCTCAACGAAAAATTAGATGTTCTCATAAAAAAAGTTTGTATTTTTGATTTGCTGCACATGTCTTCTCCACTGGGTATTTGAAAGCTCCTTTGGGACAGTCTCAGCTCTCCACGAAACATCTCTCCATATTTACGAAAGAAAAATGTTGAGAGCATTTTGCTGCTTTACGAGTCATGCTCAATGATTTTAAGCGGTGTTCTTTATTGTTGAGTGGGATTTGAAAGAGGTAAGAAATACTATGTGCGATGACTCAACATTTTTATTGTCAGGTCTTGTGGAGTGATTTTGAGTGCTTTTTAAAATCATTTTGGGTAGTACTAGCGCACTAGCATCTACTTTATCTGCCACAGAGAGAAGCAAAACTTAGCACAGCGTTTTAGTGGGATTAAAATTTTAAAAATAGTCAACTTTAGTGGTATAATGCGATGAGCACTGGTAGATTCCAACAATAGAAGCTTTAATATTGCCGTGAGGTATAATTTTTGGTTGTTTTGTTCCAAACTTTATGGTCTAGCTGTTATTTTGGGCTATTTTTATCGCACGTATTTCCTGTTGTTTAGTTTGGTAAGTATTACGTCATATCAAAACAACCCTCTATTGTTTATCATCATGAGAAGCATTAAGCTCAGTCCTTTTTTTACCACATAGCTTGACGTCACCTTCCTTTGCAAATATAAAATTGTTAAGCCGTTGATGCCGAAAACTGGCAGAGCCTATTGATTGATGAAAATAGAAATCGTGACGTATTTTGTTTACATCTACTTTTAGACCGGAGCATGTTTGAGTTGTTTATACTACTCTTGCATGTTTTTTCAGATTGGTTTGTACACGTATTGTTTTTATAAGACACCTAGCTTAATTCCTAG
The DNA here is from genome assembly GCA_018155075.1 of Cassiopea andromeda. NCBI lineage: Eukaryota > Metazoa > Cnidaria > Scyphozoa > Rhizostomeae > Cassiopeidae > Cassiopea > Cassiopea andromeda. The sequence goes on from WIPJ01067413.1 coordinate 19,459, forward strand.
TACTAAACGTTTCTTTATTTTTGGCCACATTTTAGTTCTAAACGTTTCGTAAAAGTTTCTTAATTTAGTGAACCAAATTGTTGTGAAAGCGTATGCAGAAGGTGAATATAGCAAATTATTTGGCCTACAACAAACAAGATGCGTCAGTGCGAAATAAATTCTAGAGCAATATCATATTTACATTATTTTGGTATAGCTTTACATCGAACCAGGCAACGATTTCAATGTCCTATTTGTCTAAAGTTTCTTAGCTCTTTCCTTGTAGTTCAAACAGTTTCTTAAATTTTAGGCCTCCTAGTACTAGGCTGCTTATAAACTGGTTTCTTATAAAAAGACTGGTTTTGCACTACTAGTTTTTCATACTAAATAGAGCAAGAAAGTTAACATGCATGGGCCTCTAAATTTTGAACCATGTTTGCTAGCTATTGCTCATTTGCATGGCCGCTGAGAGAATTCTGAGGCCCTGAGGCAAAAGAGGGGGATGAAGCCCCTTGCGAGCAAAGCGAGCAGAACATTCTCAGGGTCTAGAAACTATCGTTTGAAAGGTACTGCTGGCTTACTTTATGAGGCCCCCCAGATCTTGAAACATTGAGTGTTATGAGGCCTCATGGAGCTTAAGGCCCTGGGGTAATTTGCCCCCTGTCCCTCCTCTAGGTGACACTGCTCATTTGATTTTGGTACAATTGCATAGGAACTTCAAAAGAATGGGAATCTGGAAATACTAGGAATCCAAAGAGACTAGGATCCTGAAAGATGGGAACTTGGAAAGACTGGGAATTATAAAAGAATTAGACCTTGAAAAGATACCAAGAGCCTAAGAAGGCTGGGACCCTTAGTTGACCAAAGAGACATTTTACATACTGATTTATACTTAACTATTTTGTTTATTTGATAGTTGGTTCTTTCCTTTTTAACCTTTTTCGCATTTTTGCAGCTGCGGCTCAAGTTGACCTGCAAAATGAAGTAAGTAATTGTCTTGTACACAGGGCCGCCGAGAGAATTCAGAAGCCCCGGGGCAAAAGGGAAAGACGAGCCTCCCTCCGAGCGAAGTGAGCAGAAAATTGTCAGGGTCTAGAAATTAACTTTGGAAATTACTGTTTTATAAGACCCCCAGTCCTTGAAGCATTGGGTGTTATAAGGCCCCTTGGACCTTGAGGCCCTTGGGCTATTTGCTTCCCCTGTCCCCTCTCGGCAGCCTTTCTTGTACATCAAAGTAGGCCTTATTGAGATCCCCACGTAATTACAATCTGTTTGAACCATATTTCCTGAAATATTCCAGTCCATTCCACAATTTATGTCCAGTCACAATCTTGGATTTCAAAGCGAGAACACCTCTCTTTGAAATATAAATCTTATCAAATAGCCAGTTGTGATACCTAGAAAGGCTGACATAGTATAATTTAAGGTTATGTAGCATTCCATGGTGCAATAACATGTTAAATATAATATGAGGTAACGTAATGTAGTATACTATGGTTTAATGTAATATTGGATAGTATTATATAGTATAGTATAATAACACATTATACAATTACCATTCAATACTATAACATTGAATGGTAATTGTATATTGCACTGTCTTATATGACGTATAATAATGTAATATTATAGAATATAACTTTGAATGGTATTGTATAGTATAGCATAATCTTAAATTATGCAATCACCTTTGTATAATATAAGTTATATGTTATATTATATTGTACTATATTTCATGGCGTAATGTAGTGTAATATGGTATGGTATAATATAATATTTAATAGTATTATATAATTTAATTTAATCTGATATTATAAATATGTTATATTGCATTTTCACGCGCTTTTATCTAGGAACAAGGCTCCATCTCGAGTTTTTCAGAATAATTCCTTCAGAAATCTGTATTTTAATCTATATATTGTCCTTAGGTAGTTAAGATTTTGAGAGCATTGCAAGTGTACCATACGCCATAAGAGATATATTATCTTGACGTCACAAAATGCTATTTTTAGCATATTTTGATTCTGGCTTTAAATTCTGAAAAGGCACTTGGAAATAGCTACTACTGACAAATTTCATCTCGATCTACTAAATAGTGATCGAGATATTGGCATTTGAATGCTGATATGGTTCCTATCAAATCGCTGTATTTTGAGTTTGGTTCTAGCCGTTTAGAACCTGGAGAAAAACACAGTGGTTTGTATGGCAAGTTTGGTGTCTTCAAATGGCCATAATTCAGCTTTTTTGACAACATTCGCCTATAACTGTAAACGCATGCCTAGTTTAAGGTAATCTTTCACTCCATATGTTCAAAATATATAAATCTAAAAATATTTTTATGACATCATGACTAATGAACTCCATAAGTAAAAGAGTTAAGAAAACCGCTCTGCTGATCTTCATCTTCAATGTCATTTTCAATTTCTTCCAGATTTTGCAGTTTCCTTGCAATTGCAGCAATTGCAATTCGCCAGCCATGACAAACATGAAGGTTGTCCGTATCCTTTTGCAACTATTTTCTTGTTAGTTCCAGTCTTTGTAGATTCGTTCAATCTTATTGTTAATTTTTGTGACGCTGGCAAAGCGAAGGCAAAAATGATAGGCCTTAGATTTTCTGCAACAGAGGAATGCACATCTGTTTGTGTTTAGTTTAAACCTTCAAATCGCTAGAAATTACAAAATATTTCTCATGTTCATATACAGTAGAACCAGGTCCGTAGCCATGGGATGGCACATGCCACCCCTGGACAACAGAATGTCAGCTTTTTGCCACCCCTGGGGATCTTCTTTTGCAATTTTTAATTGTTGCTTTATTGCTGTAGTTAAGGAGAGATCTCCAGAAATTTGGTTGAGCGCAACCTTGGTCTTTGTGACATGCTTTATGTCATCACAATTAAATTTCTCAGGTTATTGTGCTAAAATATGGTATGAAATAAACTCTCAGATTTGTACCACGTGATTTCTCCTGGATAATTTTGCCACCGTGACAACACAGGCCTGGCTACGTACTTGAATAGAACATGCACACAAAAGTATCAGCTATTAAAGAAGCACAAGAAAGCATTGAAACTCTAAATTTTGCCTTTAATTCTAGCTAGAACCCAATTCCAAACGCATAAGGAAGGTAGGAAAGAAGCTTTGTAAAAAATGGAATCGGCTTCCAAATAGTTGATTGTTTGGAGTCGTTAAAATTGTCATGTTTCTGCCCTCTACATGTAGGTTCTTATGAAGTAATTCCTTAGATAAAAAAGTGTGTTATCTATGATTGGTTGGCTGGGGGTAACAACCTTATGGTGTCATCTATAAATCACGTTGAAGACCTGTAGGTGGGTTAGGCCAGAAGCCCACTTGCTAGTTCAGGTTGGGTAGGTTCAGGCCTGTTGAGACAGGATGCCGGCTGGATGGGTGTGAACTGACATTTTACCGACTGGATAGGCGTGGCAGCTAGAGTTACTTATAGAAAATGGGGTATTGCGGTAACGCGGAAAGAATGGGGGTTGGGACGGAGTTCCCAAAAATTTTTTTTGAAAGCCACGCCCTTTACTTTGGCTATAAATGTGACCATCGTCCTTTTTTAGTATCAGAATAGTACTGGAAAAGCACGAAAAAGTAGCAGTTCTTGAAAGCAAGGAGGACATGTTTGTCGCTTGCTGGCAGTAAATAAAACCGTTCTATTGCTGCGCAAAGTGGCTATGAATGTAATAAACATTAGGTATGGTGGCAGGTAATAGTAAATTACCGACGAGTTACAAAGCTTGTAGAAACATCCGTTGAAGCTGTCGAATTTTTGACGATGAAGCTGCCGAGTGTATTCCGATGTCACTGATGAGACTGGCGAATGTATGCCGATGAGATTGTCTGTAGCTACTAATATTGCCGAAAGAATGCTACACACTTTGTTCAGTACATGACATGAGCTAAGACAGGCTCAAATTTTTGTCTAAAAGTTACAAAACTTCCCAAAAGAGCACGATTTACCGAGAAGAGGCAGGATTTGCCGACAGAACTTTTGTCCAAGGGGGTGTGGGCCCCCATTCGTGACGGCTCTGGGTAGGTTGGTAGAGGTATGCACTCTATTAACATAGTGCCCCTCAATAGTTTAATTTATTTAATATTTTCTAAATCCTTCAAATTGTATTTGGAAGTGTAAAATATGAATTTCAAATTTAATCTCGCGATTGAAGTTAGGACCTGTTTTTATTGGAAAGGCCAGCTCGGGCTGGAGCGGTAGTAAGAGAGAATTGTAAGTATATCTTTGTTTGTATCTCTATATCTCGATCGTGAACGTGACTAGGGTTAGGGAGACGTGGTTGAAAATGGGGGAAATTTTTCAGTAAATAGCAAAGAAAAAATGTTTAGGTTCTTACAAAGAGAGTCGGTAGGTTAGGTCAAAAGTGTAATTACTCGTACAGGGTGGCGAGTTAGTCAAGCATTAGTTATTTTGGGACGTAGGAGCGTACTATATGATCCCCATAAGAAGTTAGAGAATGTATGAATCATCAGAGACACGTGGTTTTGTCGCCTCTGGACAAAGATAATTGATGGATATACATCATTGTTTACTCTAGTGTCTCTAATAGAAGGGGGAGGCAATAGAATGGGGGTGTTCATGTCGGCTAGTTTTCAATAAATAGAGGGTGCTAATAGAAAGGCTATGCATGCCGGCAACTTTTCAATAGAAAATGAGTGCTAAGGTAAGGTGGTTCATGCTGGTAAATTGTTTTTTTAAAGTGATTTAATGTTCGGCGTGTTCTGATCATGATCGATTTGTAAAATTCAATAGAAAGGGGAGTGTTGATAAACAGCAGAGGGAAGGAAATTTCTCCTGAAATCAATAGACTGGGGGGGAGGGGCATCTATCAGGGACACTAGAGTAATCTCGTTTTCAGGAGTCAGTTACTTTAAGTTAGTTGTTCATGTGTGCAGTGTCGTGGCCACGGGTTTATGGGGGGGGGCAATTGCCTTCCCATTTTTTGTCAAAATGGTTTTCGGGACTTCTTTAAAATGAATGGGAAAATAGGTAGGAGGGAGTGGTAGTAGCAAATCTTTAGAGATGCTCTGGAAGAATGTAGATCAACATCAATATCAGCAAGCTATGTGAGTCCTTTAAACACAAAAATTGATATAGTGAACCATATATGTAACTATTTCACATGTATGCCCAACATACTATCAGAAATCCATCCAATCTTCTTGGAATGTATCTGAATTATTGATTATAGTATTGCGAGTACGTTAGTGAACACTTGTAGATATCGGTTGAAGATTCTTTAACTCAGGGTTAAGTTCATGCGTTATTGGACAATTAACAGGAAAAAGTGTTGTTTTATAGAAAATGTTCCAGGTTTGTTTACCAAAAATTTCACCTGCACTACGTCCCTGCAATATGAAATAACTTACTCTTCTAATTACAGAAAAATCTTAAATCCTTATAGTATTCATATTCTCTATGACGTTGGCAGATGCATTCTAATGGAAAGTAGAGGGCTTGAGCAAAAAATGTCCTTTTATGCCCCCCACTTTATAGCCCTGGCCATGCTGCTACATGTGTGTGTTTTGTGAAAGATCGAAACATTACTGCCGATATTGCTAACAAAAAGAAAGTTGAAATTGACTCAAGTTTTGCAGTATTTCCGTTAAACTTTCTCTCTCTACAGACAGTTTTAGAGGCTTGAAGTGTTGGGGTATTTGACTTTCAAACCTTTCTAAGTTGGTTTTGTATAGTTATTATTCTTGACAATATTCAGAAATACCATACTTCAAGGAGGTCGTCATAATGGCAAGTAATTGTGAGAAATGTGGCTTTCGATCAAATGAAATAAAGTCAGGAGGTACTGCTTTTTCCATGTATTTTACTACTCCAGAACTTTGTTGTCATATTTAGACGATTCATTGAGGCTTTTGTCCTTTCATTTCTAAGGAAATGATTGCACCTAGCCTGAAAGATGTCTATACTACATTTTTGATGTTATACTCCAGTTCTTTCAAATCACGAAGTACTCTTTAGCAGAGCCGCCTAGAGGGGGCAAATTGCCCCAGGGCCTCAAGCTTGAGGTGGCCTCATAAAATCCAATGCTTCAAAGTCTGGTGGGCCCCATAGAGTAAATCAGCAGTAATTTTCCAAAGTTAATTTCTAGATTCTGAAAAGTTTTTTGCTCACTTCGCTCGCAGGGGGCTTCATCTGTATCTTTTGCCCCTGAGCCTCAGAATTCTCTCGGCGGCCCTGCTCTTTGGTCCGTTAAGTAGTGGGGCCCCCGATAACAAATTTTTTAAAATTTCACCACTCTTTTCCATTTATTAAATAACCCCCCCCCAAATAAGCAATTTTGATGAAAATCCAAACCTGCTATTTCATGAACACCCTAACCCAGTTAAAGACTTCAATGTTTTAAAAAGAATAAGCAAATAAAATGAATTGGTTTTGGTAGTATAAATCAATTTTGACAAGGAAGGAGATCAAATCAAACTGTGCAAGATAGCAGGTACAACCACACACTTTACGACCTGAGAATTACAATTGAGAATTACAAGGTTCTAAGTAACAATTTATTACTTTGTTACACAACGCATTAAAAATGTTCTTAACCCGAGCTAGAATCGTTTATATCGCTTTTCATTTAGAGGATTTACGCCGCAAAAGCATATGCAAAACCACTCACTTTGCTGTCCGATGCCATTAATTTTATTACTGTTATCATACATAGAACCTTGTAACGCTATGTGCTTAGATAGAATATTTTAATTTGATGTTGTGTGACCCAAGTCGTAGGCGAGGCTGTACTGAAGTAAAGAGAGTAATAGATTGCTTCAGATAGATTACTGTAATTCAATAACTTTGAAACTGAGGAAAATGGTTGCAAAATTTTTAGTAGGTTTACCTAAAAAGTTTCTTTATCATGATGAAAATTCATGCCTTATGCAATGTTAACAATGAAGTGCAATTATTTTGAAATGCTTGGGTCCCCATACTGTGTATTGAACATTGACCCCCCTATCAATTAGCAACCCTCCAATTTATGTTTTTTTGCAAAAATGTCAACCTCTCCTTATTATATCCGCCTGCTATTCGGTGTCAAAGAGTACTCAGTTGTATTGTCAATAGTGGCCAAGTAGTAAAAAACCATACACTTAGGAATGGACGTGGTGCGAACAACCTTGTGATGATATACTGGAAGTTGAAGAAAAGACATTCCATCCTACCTAATTACCGAAGATGTGTCCCCTATTATAGGCAGTACCCTACACAAAATACTATTTCTATACGTGCCTACCTTCAATTTTCTTGTAGTTTATATGTAATGGCGATGGACTGTCCTTGGATTAGATTTTGACCGGCTTGTATTATGTGGGCAATGTAGAATTTCAGTCCATTTATTGCAATATCTTATGTTTTAGGTGGAGTTGAACCATATGGGATAAAATTATCATTGAAAATGACTGACAGTTCAGATCTAAATAGAGATGTCTTGAAGGTAGTGTCCTTTTGTATACATTAGTTATGCTTCCAAATTCAAGCCTTTAGATAGAGCTTCTCGCATTTTTGGAAACCGAATTGTTGCTGGTCCCCCAAGAGAGCTTTGCTTGATTTTATGTGCTTTATGTGTTTCTTGTTTTCAAATTATATCCATTTTATGTCTGTATGGGAGATCTTTTCCTGAATAATGTCCGCTAAGGGGAGGGAGGTAAAGGGAAAAGGTGCACCCTTATATAAATGACTTGTTTTTCAAGTAAAAATCCGGACAGAGAGGAAGGGGTTTGAAAGTTGCTCAAAAATCCGGAAGTCCATTATGGATGGCCCCA
>WIPJ01067413.1:60348-81234 GCA_018155075.1 Cassiopea andromeda
CGGAAAAAAATTCCGAGATTTGATAAACGGGGGGGTTAGAATTTGAAAAAAGGTTTTAAATGATTATGCAAGGACAAAAAGAAGAAAAGTAGGTTGTCATAAAGCATAGAACTAAAATATACGCAGCAGTACGCTATTCTGCCATGAAAGCTGGGTTTAAATAATACCAACAATGAAATGAAATGATGGGTTTGTAACAAAAGACAATTTCCTTAAAATTAAGGCCCTAATAAGGCCCGGGGGGTTGGAAAAGATCGAAAAATTAATAAGCGGGGGAACGTTTATTTGGCACCTGAGAGTAACCACTAACACTCTGTCTGAGATAGCTCTGTACTAGGGGCGGATGTAGAAAATTTCATGACTGTCACAGATAGGGCGTGGCTCGTTAGTGGGCGTGGTCAAACCAGGGAATTCTGCGACTGTTTGCTGTGGGGCTGGTGAAGATAGTCCAAATAAATTACACATTTTGAGGAAGTAAATATTACGCCATTACACATTCTAAATTAAGCCATGCAAAAGTGGTACCATATAATTATCATTTCCAATTATGATTATAACCCTAACCCTTACCAATGCTCTAGCCCACTACAGTACTCAGAGTTACAAATGAATTGCTACTAATGTAATGTAGTGTTCTCATTGAGACTTTATTTTTATAATTGATTTAGTATTGTGCCCACATTTTTATTTACCCTCTTTTTCATTGTCTTGTTAAGATTTGATGTATATTAAATTGAATTCAAAATATAGAATATTGCTTCCAAATCAAGCGTGCCAGTTATTATGAGCCTAGATTAGAATGACTACATTGGCGACGAGTCTGTGGATCGAATTCCAGAGGAAAAACATCGTAAGTAAATGTCATAATTCGTTGATGATTAGAATTTTGTTGTGCATGGCCACAAGGCAGCCATGGCTACTCAAATTACAGTGCCAGGAGTTCACCCATTTCATCCACACGGCGATCCAAACAAAATTGCACAAACCTGGGATAAATGGCAGAAATCTTTTCAATGCTTTTTAGATGCCTCAGGTATAACTGCTGATAAATGCAAGAAAGCTATGCTTTACATATGGCAGGCCCTGAAACTCAAGAAGTGTTCGATACTTTAACTCCTGAAAATGACACTTACGATAAGGCCCTAGAAGCTCTAACATCACACTTCTCGGTCAAGAAAAACGTTCCGTTTGAGAGGAATGTATTTCATCAAAGGAAACAAAAAGCAGGTGAGTCAGTTGAACAATTTGTCACTCGATTGAGGAAACTCACAGCATCATGTGAATACGGAGACCAGACTGAAGATCAAATTCGTAACCAGGTCATTGCCACTTGCTCATCAACAGGACTCCGCAAGAAATTGCTCACTAAACCGGATTTAACTTTGGCTAAAGTCATTGAAATCGCTCAGGTCATGGAAACTACACATCATCAGGTAAAAGAAATAGAAGCAAAACATGAGCAGCCTTTCTTGCAAACACCATCAGCCCAAGGTGATGAAGATTATCTTAATTTTCTTCGCTGGAAAAATGCACAACAGCAGACAACCAGTTTTAGGAAAGGCCAAGAAAAATTTCACAAAACTTGTGGGAGATGTGGTGCAAAAGGTCACTACAGTAATGAATGCCGTGGAAGTAAAGATGTCAGTTGTGATAAATGCAAAAAGAAAGGGCATTTCGCAAAAATATGCAGAAGTAAAGGAACGACAGACATACCTGGTGAAGAGAAACAAAGGAGAAAAAGTGCTAACAAACATCAGACATCACATTTAGCTCATCGAGAAACACAATCAGATGAGACCAGTGATGAAAATGATATATACATGTTCCATATAGAGTCAAAACTGAAATCAGCTCTGTATCCTATCAAGATTGGCACACAAAAAGTGAATTTGCTCATAGATTCAGGATCCATCCTCAATATGCTGGATGAACCACACTTTTATCAGCTAAATCCACCTCCAGTGCTCCACACATCAAATGCAAAAATCGTTCCATATCAAGCACAAGAACAGCTAAAGATTCTAGGTGCATTTAAAGCATATATCTCATCAAATGATAGAACAATTGTTGCAAAGTTTCATGTTGTTAGAGGAAAAGGGGGTGCAATTCTTGGTAAAGACACTGCTGAAAAGCTTGACTTGCTTAGGATAGGCCCAGTTTTGAAAGATTCACTTCATGTCAATACACTCTCTTCAAACACTGCAAATCTATTACTCAAGGACATTCTGGAAAGGAATGCTACACTATTTCTTGGGACTGGAAAATTAAAGAATTTCCAACTAAAATTACAAGTAAATCCTGATGTTACTCCAGTGCAACAACCAATTCGTAGAATTCCCTTTCACACAAGAAAGAAAGTGGAAGAAGAGCTTGAACGCCTTAAAAAGCTGGATATTATTGAGCAGGTAAATGGTCCTACTAGTTGGGTCAATCCCATAGTGGCTGTCCCTAAAAAGGACAACAAAATCCGTCTTTCTTTAGATATGAGGCGAGCAAATGAAGCCATAATTCGTGAAAGGCATATCATACCCAAGGTTGAGGACATTTTGACTGAATTGCATGGTGCAAAATACTTTTCCAAGTTAGATTTAAGAGAAGGGTATCACCAGCTTGAGCTTCATCCAAATAGCAGAGATATTACTACCTTTGCAACACACAAAGGCTTGTTTCGATATAAAAGATTGACATATGGTGTTTCAAGTGCATTTGAGAGCTTTCAAAGGCAAATTGAAATTGTGATTGCGGGGTGCCCAGGTGCAAAGAATATCAGCGACGATATCCTTGTATGGGGTACCACAGAAGAGGAACACAATAGTCGTCTCAACCAGGTCCTAGCACGCCTAGGAGAAGCTGGCCTCAAAGTCAACAAAGACAAGTGCATATTCTATACAGATCATCTTGTATTTGCTGGTCATGAGCTCTCACCAAAGGGAATTTCACCTCAGAAAAGCCGCACTGATTCTATCATGAAAATGCCTCCACCTACAACAGCAACTGATGTAAGGTCATTTCCTGGAATGACAAATTTTTGTAAACAGTATATTCCAAACTACTCCACAATCACTTCACCTTTAAGATTTCTCACAAAGAAGAATAAAAGGTTCACTTGAGATTTAGCACAACAATCAGCTTTTGATCAATTGAAAAGCAGGCTTGTCAGTGCTCAAGTAATGGCCTTCTACAATCCAAATACAGACACAAAACTAAATGTTGATGGTAGTCCAATAGGGCTCGTGCAATTCTCACCGAAGAGCAAGAAGATGGCATATGGAGACCAATTGCATACAGCTCCCATGCTCTTGATCCAGTCCAACAAAGATATGGTCAAACAGAACGAGAAGCATTAGCAGTAACATTCTTTTGTCAACATTTCCACCATTATCTTTATGACAGAGAGTTTATAATATTGACGGATCACAAGCCGCTCATACACATTTTTGGAATAAATTCAAATCCATCTCCTCGCATTCAACGCTGGGTGCTCCGACTACAAGCGTATCAGTTCCATATCCAACACATACCTGCAACTGACATGATCTCAGACTATCTCTCTCGTCAACCATTTCATTGTCTGAGCAGTGATTCATCAGCAGAAGATTTCATCAATACGATTGCCCACAATGCTATCCCATTGTCATGTTCTATAGAGCAAATTGCAACAGCAACCAAGGCCGATGACATTCTATAGAAAGTTGTATCCTCTATTACATCAGGCCAATGGGCTGACAAATCAAATTTGCTAAAAACATTCTTTCAGATACGACATCAATTGTCTCTCAAAGGTGGCATTTTGCTAAAAGGAAACCTTATTGTGATTCCAACTAAGCTACAAGATAAAATTTTACAACTTGCACATGCACAACATCAAGGAATCAGCAAGACTAAAAGTTTATTAAGAGAAAAAGTATGGTGGCCTTCCATGAACTCTGATGTCAAATCTATGATTGCTTCTTGTCACGCTTGTCAAATTACAGCACCTTCATCTTTGAGCTATCAGCCACTAAAAATGTCAGAAATCCCTAAGTATTGTTGGCACACTCTTGCTGTTGATATACAAGGACCGCACCCAACAGGAGAACATATTCTTCTAATAATTGATTTCAGATCTCGCTATCCGTTGGCCACACTTCTAAAGACTATCACTTCTATGACTGTTATTAACAGCTTGCATAAAGTTTTCACTATGTTTGGCTATCCCAAACGTATTTGCACCGACAATGGTCCACAGCTCATCTCGAGACAGTTCACTACTGACCTTGAAAGTCATGCAATCGAACACCGAAGAGTAACTCCACACTGGCCATCAGCAAATGGGGAAGTTGAAAGAATGAACCGAACAATCAAACATGCTGTCCAATGCGCTCACCATGAAGGTAAAAACTGGAGAGATGAATTACACAATTTTTTTCTACTAGTGTACAGAACCACTCCTCATACTACTACTGGTGCTGCACCTGCTGACGTAATGTTCAAATATGCTGCACGAAATGATATTCCACAGTGGCATAACCTCATTCCAAAAACCAAGATAGACCTTGCCGTAAACTACCGTGATGCCCAGCGAAAACAGAAAATAAAGGCAGCTGCAGACTCTCAGAGGAAAGCAAAGGCAAAAAATATTGTAATCGGTGATAAAGTCCTCTGCAAGAACTTGCTTAAAGTTAACAAACTGTCTTCAGAGTGAGAAAATTTGCCGTTCACAGTCGTGGCAGTCTACGACAGCTCTGCAAAAGTTCAGAATGGGGAAGGTATTACCTATGTCAGAAATAAAGCACACCTAAAGCCTTATGTTCCCAAGAATGAAGCCATCAGAGAGGCGGAATCAGAGCAAAGGCAACCTGATGGACAACTTAGTTCCAGAGACGAAGGTTCAACCCGTCCAAGACGAACTCTTTCAAGACCACCGAGGTATTGTTGAACTCTTTGAAATGACAATATCAGAACACAAACATTTGAGCTAATTGTTTTGTTCAGTTACCCTATATCAAGGGAGGGATGTAGTATTCTCATTGAGACTTTATTTTTATAATTGATTTAGTATTGTGCCCACATTTTTATTTAACCACTTTTTCATTGTCTTATTAAGATTTGATTTTTATTGAATTGAATTCGAAATATAGAATATGGCTTCCAAATCAAGCTTGCCAATTATTGTGAGCCTAGATTAGAATTACTACAACCAATACTTCATACTTCTGTATATGCAGGGGCGGATCCAAGGAGGGCTGGGGGTCATGACCCCCTCCCAAATGGCAATATTTCCTATAGTAAGCAATAGTATTAAGAAACGTCTTACATAAAAAACCAATAATATGAATCAAATGGGACCCCAAATTCCACCACTAGAACCACTCCTGACTATAAGACGTATAACCTGTTACCAAAAGTATTTCATGAAGTATTTTAAAAATTCCATGTAACTGAAATGACAACACAAAAATATGCTTTGAGCATGGGGAATTACCATTCTCAGGATCATTCCACAGCAATATGAAATATGACCCTGAAAGTTACCTGCTCTCTGCAAATGATTTCAGATTGGTTTCAGGCACGTTTAAGGAGCAAGATAACATAATTTAATGTTGAAAATGATATGTTGAAATTTACCTTGCAGCTAAGACTCTTTTATCACTCATAACGCGAAGACATGCATCATTCTTTGGAATGTCGCTGCTAGCAGAAAAGTCCTCAGCTAACAGGATTTTCTTCGAAATGACGGCGCATTTGCCGAGTTTTGCAAATTCAGCATTATAGATTGTCTCCAATGTGTTGTAGTTCTCTTCTTCAATAAAGTGCTTTACTTTTTCCAGTAAATCCATCATAAGATACTAAAGATTGCGACATGAATGGAATTCTGCTGCCTTTCACGTGCTGAGCAAGATACTAAAATCTATTTATCAAATCTACTTTAAGATTGCGCAACAGCACTACAAAGCATCCTTTAGGCATACCGTCGCACACGAATTCGATGTGATTGGCTTCCTCAATTCATATGCAAATTGTGCGACAGTCATGCGACAGTGGAAAAGAAGCATCATGTGCACAGACATCTTACTCTGTCTACGTTGTTGCCCTGTTGGACTTCAGTAAAAACTGTACGATTTAACAATCCGGAATAAAGATTACAAATATGGGATCTCCTCTTTCTCACCAGCTCCTCCACAGAATAGGAACATGTAAGACACTTAAAGTGCTTATGCATCGAAAATTTCGAATATACTTTTTTAGCTAAAATCGAAACTTCGGTCTTTCCAATGCATGAATATCATATTATTTTTGTTCTTGCTGGCGAGAAAGGTGTAGAAATTAGCGTTTGTTTTGAGGCACTAGGTGCGAATTTTGATAGCCACTGCGTGATGTCATAACGAGGATCAAACCGAGTGCATTCTTTAGGCCTATATCAGTTGATAAACAAAGCATTAAAAAGCTTCTCGTCTTGGCATGCTACGGCTCATTAACATGGCAAACAGTGACAGTGAATCGTCATTTTATGATGAAGCTACTGATTATCAATTAGAAGATGATGGCAATGATGACCGTGTGCTTGCACAGCCAGGCCTACTACTTGTACAACGTGTAGGGTAATAGGTGTATGCCACGGAGAGCCACTAGCTGACAATTCGGGATGCACAAGATAAAGAAAATGTCGAGGCCAATGACCCCGATGGACTGCTACCACAAATTATTGAGGCTTGATTTGAGAGGCAAATCCAAGTTCAGGAATGGTGAGTACCAGTATCTATTACGTATTGCAGCTCATAGCTTGTCAAATTTTGTAAATAGTCAATTAGGACCTATATGCAAAGCGTTACAGCTGTACAACGTGTAGGGCAATGGCTTCTGCGTTAGATGAAGTAGAGTTTGCATTGATTAGAGTCTTCTAAATTACTCTTTGATCTTCTGAGCCAACTGATCTTTTTCTGATAGAATGCAATTTTCTTTTCCAAAACTGGACATCTGGTACAAACAGTATTAGGGCTTGCGAATATTTCTTCCTCCTCCATTGTGTCATCCATTTTTTAACAGATATCACGGATAGTCCATGAAAGGAATTGAAATAAATTGTTATGGCATTATAATCTTCCTTTACTAGTAGGCCATTTAAAATCTACCAACTCAACATACCTCCCTGCCCTGTTTTCCTCCAAGTTGTTAATTGTTACTACTTGACCAGGGTCTAAAAAACAAACATATAGATAAGTTTCACCCGTCTTTTAGCTCTATCTATCAGTGACTGATCAATGCTATCTGGTGTGTCTGCCAACGATAAATCAATCAACAGCATCTGGCTTTAGCTTCATTTTCATTCCAAGTTTGGCAGCGATTTCCTGATTCTTCGTAAAGCAGCTCTCATCGAAATTGCCAGAGCAAATAAAAGACGAGCTGGTGCTGCTTCATTTTGGCCTATGTCTTCGCACAAACCTGACCCAAGCTTGGTGTCTTCCAGTCTTTTTCCTTGAATGGAAACGTATAAACGGATTCCCCCTCTGTATGTTGACCATTTGTGCAGCTTATTCCGTTCGGGAGACCAGCCACACAGTACCGTCCTCCACGAAGTTTGCAGGACTTGCTAGTGGAATCCATTCTAACAAGCGATCAAAATGTTTTGCGTGCTCGTTATGACATCATGCGCAGTATCTAGAATTCGCACTTGAAATGCCAAAATAGCAAAGTTTGAGGGCTCATAACTTTTTTCCACATGAGTTATGATACTTTAGTTCGTAGCATGATGATCACAGCACAAAGTTGCATTAGAAAATGCAAAAAGTTCAATTTCGAAATTTTGGATGCACAAGCACTTTAAAGATAATTCCCTACTTACTAAAAGTAAACAAAAAATCCATCTTAGAGCTTATTCGCTATAGTACAATTTAGAAAAATTTGTCAAGTGATCAAAAATATTATTGTGCAGCTGAGTGTTGACTGTCGCATGTGTGACGAGTGCGACGGTCTAGATCCGCCCTTGCTCTGTACCCTTTGATTGCTTTCGAAGTTTGTTTATCGAATACGATTTCAACGTCTCTAACGTGAGCTTGTCCACCCGAGTTTATTATCGTCTTGTCACTCGATGTAAATGTTCCAGCTCCCATCCATCTAACTTCAGCCATACCTAATATGTTCACGTTCAAACTTGTCATTTCCTGCTTAGCATTTTCCAGTTTTCCTTTTTGAAATAATGTTCGAACATTCCAGGTGGCTATGTAAATTCGCTCTTGATAATTTATACAACTAGTAGCTTGATAACAACCGGGTGTCACCTGTCATACATCACAAGCCCTCCCGGACGAGGCTGTCCTATTGATATTAGGACCTCCCTTCAAGCCGTTCTTCGAAAACTTTGAAATGTGTGTAGTCATGAATAATCGTTGCAAAAAGATTTCTCACAGTAGTTTGCAATTCCTTTCTGTGATAGCAGTTCCCATCTATTGCTAACTGCCCTGGCCATGGTATCCTTACTGATATCTTCTGCCCAGCGCAATTAGGACAAGACTAGATCCGAGTCTGTTTCGTCTACCCTTCTCCTATATCCATCACCCACTTCCATTATTTCACTATTTACCCATAGCTGGGGCTCTGACAGGTGGTACCACTCTGAGAAAGAATGGACCTGGGAGTGATGGTAACTAAAGGACAACTCTACCTTCCCCATTTATCTGGTTTTCCCAAATCAGAGCCTTACCACCGGATGCAGTTTAGTGTCTTGCCCAGGACTAAATGACGTAATGGTATAAAAATATTCAAGAATTTGTGGACGCGTTGTTGTAGGGGCTGGGCACTAACGACAAATTCAAACTCAAGGTTAATATTTGCATACAAAACAATGCTGGTTGATAAGGACGCTCACTGTCCCGTGCACTTGCATCGTGTAAACGGGATTTTTATTTTGGATTGGTTTTAATTGTACCATAGACGCTTATTGGGAACATTAATGATGTTGTGAGAAGCAAGTACATTCTCTCTTTTGTTATCTTGGAGAAGACAAACGAAAAGATTTGATTTGAAGGGATCACTGGAGCTGAAGGCCTAAATATAAAGCTATCCAGCAAAGCTTTCATTGTTTATTCATAAGTTATTCGTTTCTGAAACAACAACTCGGGAAGTTGTTGCACTTGATGGAAGAGCTTTGAGTATGCAGTCCTCAGCATCGTATACAAGTGTGCATTTGGTATCTCGTTTAGTGAGCTGATATTCATGTTATAAGTAAAATGGCAAGTGTTCGCAAGTCTTGCTTTTGTAATCTTTTTCTCAGTTTTGCAATCTTATCAACGTTTTGCAATTTTCAAGCAAGTGCAATCGTGGTTCAAGAAATTTGCAATCCCAATCCATGTCTAAATGGAGGACTCTGTGGCGCATCTGCAGATAGCTTTTTATGCACTTGTATCAACGGCTACATTGGAATAAGATGCGAGGGAAGGTCTGACGAGTGCCCTTTGTTTGAAGCTGTTAAATGTGTAAATGGCCAGTGCAAACTGGATTCCAGTGGAACGCCAAAATGTGAATGCAATGGGCATTTTGGTGGACAGTATTGTGATGTATCACTGGATACATGCAAACATGGGCTTTGTCAAGGGGGCTTGTGTGTTGATACTCAATCAGGATACAAATGCAAGTGCCCTCCAGGAAAGCAAGGTAGAAACTGTCAAATAGACCAGTTAGTAACAGAAAGGTGCTTGGATGACTGTAGAACCAATGGAACTGGTTCAAATGGAGGTAGATGCTGGCACAACACATCAGAAACTGTGAATGTTGGCTGGGGGTATAGTCAGCCCCTTTGTAGTACAAAGGAAAGTTGTTTTGATATGAGCACCAAGAAATATGACTATATTGATGTGCAGTTAAAACCAATCCAGCTGCAGCCTAATGACACTTTAATATTCCAAACAAACACAGATGCTTCATTGTTTAACAACTGGTATGTGCCACAGATAGTCCCAATGGAGGTCTCTTCAATGGATTCTTTTACAACTTGCAATGCAACCAATGCAGTTCCACTGGCAAATTACAACTGGGTTGGTCCTGGAAAGCTTAAAGTCAATGCATCATTTCTGCATCTAGGCACACAGTACTTTATTGCTAATGTGAATTCACTATATCGATGTGAATTTGGTCTGCGTTTAAATGTAACAGTGAAAGCAAACCAGTGCTTTGACTTCTTATCTCCAGGTACAGAAATGTGCCATGGTCATGGGAAATGCTACACTGACTTCAGTAGAAAGGCTTATGAATGCTCTTGCTGTACTGGGTACACAGGGAAGTACTGTGAAAATGAAGATCCTTGTTTTGTGAATCCATGTAGAAATGATGGTAAGTGCTCCATTATTAGAGATGCAAGAGGTAAAACTACCTTTAGATGCGCTTGCAGTCAAGGATTCCATGGATATGACTGTAGCCAAATCATTGATGTTTGTGAAAGTAATCCATGCTTGAATTCAGGTGTTTGTGTTGCAAATGGAACAGGCTTTTCTTGTCAATGCACTGGTGGATACTATGGGGAAATATGCCAGAATACAAATGATCAGTGTGCCAATAACCCATGTCTAAATTCAGGAACATGCATTGATGGGGATAATTCATTTACATGTCAATGTATCAATGGATATAAGGGTAGGTTTGATACTCATTCTTAATTCATGTAATCTAATTTTTCACAATATTAACAACAGATGTTTAGCCCATTTGAGTCTTTCTACAAAGAGTGTTTTATAAAACTTGTGATTTTAATTATATTTGCCATTATCTCTTGCAATAAAATTTGTATTATTTCCTGAGAAAATTCTGATTTGTTTTTGGTTCCAGCTACACCTACTAACTAGGAGTTATTTTGCAATATCAGCTGGGTTTTTCCATCATTCATCCGATCTCTGTCAGGCCCAGTCAGTAATGCCTGTGAATAGAGAGTTCTATTACTATTACTCAAGTGTTGGAATACTGTCTTTTGATGCCTTCCTGATCTGGTTGCCCATGTACATGAAGCAAGAGCTCTCTAACTTTATCAGATTAGGCCATATATGCTGTTCATCATCTTTGTCTTAAATTTTTACAGCTAGGTTAGTTGTAGCTGGGGAATTCTGTAGTTTAAAGTTTTTCAGGGAGCTAGGATCAGTTTGCACTGGAAGCCCTTTGAGTTTTGTGATAGAAAATGAAATGGGCAATATGTGAAGGTAAACTGCTTGTATTTTTAGGACCAAAATGTGAAGTGAATATAAATGAATGTGCTACAAATCCATGCCATAATGGCACTTGCATTGATGGCATAAACAGTTTTCAATGTTATTGTCAACCGGGATATACAGGGCTGTATTGTGAAACTCAACAAGAACAATGTGATGATATCCCATGCAATGCTGGTCAGTGTGTTAAAATCCATGGCTCAAGTCAATGCAGTTGTGGCTTTGGGTTCACAGGCTCTAGATGTGAAATTGATCTTTCCTTGTGCCAAAACAGTGTTCTGTGCTTGGAAGAAAGCTCATTGGCTTGCATTGATCATGGCAATCATGTAACATGCAGGTGCAAGGATGGCTATGGTGGATCAAATTGTGGAGTAGATGTAGATGATTGCGAGACAAATCCATGTCAAAATGGTGGAAAGTGTATTGATAAGCTCAATAAATTTGAATGCCTTTGTGGCAAAGGAACAAGAGGAAGACTTTGTGATGGTATGCAATGATTTAATCAAAAACTAGGTATTATGTGCTGAAGAGAGTCTTTCAATGGTGTTATCATTTAAGGCAGACCTGTCTCTGCTTGAATAGAAATATTTGGCATGTGATTTTCTAAGCAATGCTATAACACAATCCTTTGATTTTGCCAACAGCCTCATGCATTCAAATTTAATAGATTTCATATTTCCTGTTTGAAGGAATCTGCTTACTGAAATTTATTTTCTAAGTGTCATCCATCCACTGTATCACAATAGCATAGTGAATACTGTAAGGTTACTCTAATTCTTCTCTTAATATTACCTTCAGTATTCCTTTTCTACCCATGCTAATTATTTAGTTATGGATCAGAGGCCAACAGAACCAGCTACTACTGGTTATCAGCCAAGTACTAAAAGCCCAATCCAAACAACTGACATTCTTCCTCTGGAGATCAAATTGGACTTAAAACTTGTTACTGACAATTGCCCAAAGTTACAGGTATTACCTACTGTATATATTATTGATTAAATATTTCTTTTTTTGCACTGTGAAATGTCTGATGGACTCTACAAAACAGGGAAAGCAAAACATTTATGTTGATGTTACAATATGCACTTCAATGCATTAAGAGAGCATGTGGGTGCATAGTTTCTTGTGATTAAAATCTGAAAGAATTGACAGCTAAATTGAAAGAGCTAGGAAAAGAAAAAGATAAATCTCTGCAATATCAGAGTTTCTTAGAAGACATTGCCACACATGTGACCTTTTGCATCCCTAGACATTTGGGGACATACAACAAATGCAATAGGGTGCCTGTTGCTAAAAAATGTTGTTAAAGAGCACTGGAGCCATTATAACCTTCACCTTTCCATTTATTTTTTTGAATTCCTAGTCAGAATACTTTTTATGTCACAGTTATTTACTCAATCTTACCTCCATTTCCCCAATCCCTTGAGGCTTGAAGGGTGCCTCTAAGAAGACTTTAGTTCTGGCACAAGCATTTAGGACTGGATGCCCTTCCTGACACCATGAATAGCCTGCAGTGGACCTCAAACCCTGGATAATATTGGTCTGAGTTGAGTGCATTACTGCTAGGCCATGGTTGCTTTCATGCATGTTATGTCACAGTTACAAAGCACCATAATTTAAGAAACATTGACATATTTTTTCTTTGTAAAATACCCACTGGTGCTGCATTATTATTGGGTAAAACTATCAATTAGGATTACTTTCTGGACTTTGATACAAAAACAGATAGATGATTAACTAGGCATCCAAAAATGAGTGTTCTCATGAGACCAGGAGGTATGTATCCATGCTTGCGAGTACTATCATATGCTTTTCCTAGCAAAGCTCACAATGTGAAGGAGAATTTACCCATTGTTATTATTTCTTTCCTGAATTTCTCCCAATCCTACTGTGCCATAAGGAGCTATTTTGCTATGCCTATCTTAATTATTTTTTGTTTTTAAGGAGCCATCTGCCCTTGAGTCTTTTACCAAGTCATTGACTGATGCTATTCAGAATGCATGCAGTTGCATTTTGTCTGCTACCAAGATATCCCCAAGTTCATCTAGCATCATCTGCAGTGGAAAGAGCAATGGAAAGTTTGTAACAAAGCTTAGAGTCAAAGATAAAGAAGAGGAAAAGAAAATCATTTGTGGTCTAGTTAAGAAATTGAAGAAGGGAAATGTTCATACAAGTGGTAAGGATACAAGTCCAATTTCTTGCACCCTTAAACTCTTGAAAATATTAGTTTCTATCATTTCTTGCCTTCTTGAAGTTTATCTTTCAAAGTTTTTCTGGAAGATTAATCTTTTTGAATGTATTACTTTTAGGTATCTAATTGCTGTCCCCCTGCAGACTAATTTTGAAAAGTTATCCAGCACCTTATCCCTACTCATTAGATTCTCCCTGCTTATTAGTTGTTGTGCAAAAAGCATTTCAAATCATGCTCAAAACAGACATTTTGTCAACAATGCTTTTGTGTTTCTTGCATTCTCATGGTCATAGATGCCTGATTTATGAACATAGAGAGCTACATAGCAGATTTCAAAGTATTTACAGGGTTTGTATGGGCTTTGGAAAGTTATGGAAATTGATAATGCCATTTTCCAGGACCTGGAATGTTTTGGAAAAGAGAAGTATTTCAAAGTGGCTTTGGAGAAGCCTAAGTTATCCTAATATGGATATAACTTAGTGTCATATTACACATTTTATATGCTATGTTTGTTCATTTTACTATTCATTAAATTTATTATAATCCACCAAAAATTATGAAATGTAGTATTGAAAATAGTGTTTTTCTATTTTTATGAGGTTTCAAAATGTAAATGAAAATATGTTTCATGGTTTTGGAAATTTGGTTATTTAACTTTGCTAATATGTTGGAAAAGTTTTAGAAATATTTTAGAAATATTTTAAAAGTAGTTTATATGGATCTTGCTTTTATTTTCCAGAAGGAAATTGTAAATGTAAATGGCTTACTTTGTTATGGTTTTCAGTCTCAAAAGTATAAGGGTCTCGCTTATCCAATTTTTGTTCACCATAGCAAAGGTTGTCATTGTCTAGACTATCAATGATAAATGCTCAGAAGAATTGCTGGTCTTGATTTCGTTATTATTTTAATATAATTATTACTCTATATTATACTGAAGTTTCAGAAATAATTATTTTATGTTGTTTTGTTACTATAAAATAGATTCAATTTTGAAAACTTTCTTTTTTCAGATGAATATACATATATTATTGAAATGAACTCAGACAGCAGCATGTGTCAAGCAAAAGAGGATTACAATGGGCCTGTGGCAGTTGACAAATCTGTTTATAACCAGAACTCAAAAATAGGTAAATTAGAATGTCACTCAATTAATAAATTATTTCATCTGTTTATTGACTTTGATTTAAATGGTATTCCTCAGTGCAAATTTTGGTCAGTGAGATTGCAGCAAGCCATTGGTGAGAAATTCTTCTGTATCGCCATATTTTCAAGTTATGGTAGTTCAGTTAAATGTATATTGTACCTCATTTATTTTTTCTTTTCAGGCATTATAGTTGGCAGTGTTGCTGCTGTGATTATAATTGTTATCACTGTGTTGATGGTGTCAGTGAAATTCCGCAACAAAGCAATCCATCCAGCCAAAGAAGGGTATGTTGTTTTTTGTTATTTTCATAGGCCTTCAAGAGAGTTTCCTCTACTGCTTATGCTATTGGACCCTAAAGATAAAGTGCTGATGTATTATAGTTCATATATAACCAGGAATATGCTCATTTCAGTTAATCATGTTTAAGTTATTGGAAAGTTTAGAAGTATGTTTTATCAGCAAAGTATTTCCACACAAGGAATGGACATTTTCTCACCATTTTTCATGCTACCCTGCTATAACTGCAAAATTTTTATGACATTCAATGTTGAGTTGCCAGAAGCTGTTATTCTCTACATTTCATAACCTAGCGGTATGTTAAGACCTGCTACTTGAGTAGCATGACATTTTACTTTCTCTAGTGTCAAGAGATGGTTATAACAGCCGCCATTTAATCGCTCTTATGTTGTTAGCTCCTTTAATCACATCTCCCTTATCTCCTCCTTATGATCACCCTTCTCTAATCATCTCTTAATTACATCTCTGTGATCACCTCCCTTTAATCACATCTCCCTTATCTCCTCCTTATGATCACCCTTCTCTAATCATCTCTTAATTACATCTCTGTGATCACCTCCCTTTAATCACCTCTCTCTTATCTCCTCCCAATTATCACCCTTCTATAATCATCTCCCTTTAATCACGTCTCTGTGATCACCTTTCTGTAGTCACCTCCCTGTAGTCGCCTTCGTGTACTCACCTATCTTTACTTACCTTCCTCGATAGGAATGATGCAAAGACTTTTTTGAATTTTGCCTACCATAATGATCTGGAATTGATTTCACCAAAAAGCGCCTGGAGCACACCCGACCTGTCTTCGGCAACCAGAGATAGTTCAAGGAGTTTGTCTTATGCAATTAAACAGCCAAAGAAATATCATGAAACGTCATTTTCCTTCGAAAATCCTGGTGGCCAAACATCTACAGTGTAAGCAACCGGAATGCAGTCCTATGGCATGAAGTTTACTCCTTTCGTTTTGTCTGATGACACGTATAAGACTCTCGGGACATTAATGACACATTTTTGTGTGAAGTAGGATCCTGTACAGGGTAGAATTTATGAACTGTCATTTTCTTATTTACTTTTTTGAACCATTTTTATTGTCAGTTATTAAACTCAAGGGATTCTCGAAGTTAATCTCAAAATTGACCTCATAATCATACGTCAGATAAACTCTAGCAAAGTCAAAATGTGTGAATATATTAAATGTATGTACATTTGGCAAAGGTTCAATCAATATAGCAAAAGGGTTGCCGCTCTTGTTAGTAATGACTAGGGCCGTCATATTTTGACTTTATTTTTCAAACTTTTTGACCTAAAAATTTGTGGTTTTGACCTAGTTTTCACTTGTAAATATACCTGAACCAAACATTCCTAATATCAATGCAGAAAAAGGCAATGCACTTCCAGAAAGTTCATACTCGTAATATTGTATTGAAAACCAAAAGAAAATGTTTTCCAACAACGCCTGGTAAACAATTGCACTCTTCAGAAAATATTTTGTTGAGAAGCAGAAATCTCTACGCCACAGATCCTATAGGCTGTCTGAATATTCTTTAGTAGCACAGAGACATATGGAAAGTTCATACTAGCCTAAGTAACAAAGCTTGCTAAGCAGAATGAAGGTTTTCCTGGTTCAACACCGTACAGAAGGTATGCATATATGGACTTTGCATTCCACTTTTGGCTGTATTGACAGTATCAGCATAGGCGTCAAAACTTGATTGGCTAATAAAGGAATCACCATGGAAGGATTCTTGGTAAATATTTTTCAATTATTCGAAACTATGTGTTGTCAGTTTTTTCGCAAAGAAAGTATACTTTTTACCACCAAAACATGCTTCTCGATGGTTTTCGAACGAATTCTCGCAGCATTATTGGCAGGAATCCTTCGATGGTGACTCCTTTATTAGCCAATCAAGATTTGACGCCTATGCAGAGAGTATCTACTATTTTTTACTTTAATCCAGAAAATTACGATTTTTAACTTTATTTTGACCAAAGTTGACTTTTAAGCTTTTCGACCGCCCTAGTAATTATAAAAAGTATCGGAAATTATCCCCTTTCGATGTAGAAGTGAGAGAGGTGTGGGGAGCTTCTATTTCGTCAACATCATTTTTCCTTTGGCGTTCTAAATAATGCTGAATATTTGTTTCTTTTGGGGTTCTTGACTGATTTTTATGTATGCCAGCGTGAAGAAGTATTTTAGGTGCGTTTCTTAAGTTATCAATGCAGTTGGCTTTTCAATCTAAACTAGGTACAGTAGGCCGTGTAGTATATCCTAGAAGCATTGGTAAAAATTCATAGTTAACCTATACTAAGTGCTGCAGCGATTGCACCAAATAGACAGTAGCAGTAGCTATGCTTTGAATGTTTTTGCTTAAGGAGGACTGCTGGGAAATTTTTGCCTTTCCTCTTAGAAATTTAGCTCTCCTTGCATTCCTGCTTACATTAAGAGCTAAAAGTTTTGACAACTGGAATTTCGGTGAAAGTACTGAGGTGAAACAACTTTTGGATAAGTCTTCGAAGTCTCGGATGATAAACTTTCAGACAATTGAAAATTCACTGTATCCAAAAAGAATTATGATTGGTCTAGAACATGCGACGGATTTTACAAAAAGATTTAAGTAGAACAAGAGGTTTAGAAAACACCTTCGCTGTCTCTCAAACGTTTCCCTATCTATCTCGTACCCACTTCCCACTGTACTTTAAAATTAACAGGTGTAACCATATTCCAAAAATGTAATTTTCTTTAAATTACAAGAAGCATCCTGTATAGTAGAATCTATTTACAGGTCAGTGAAAGGCTCTGGTGGAAGCAGTTTCCTTGATGCAGTTTTTTTGATTCTAGCCATTTGAAACCCTTGTGCAACCTTCTCTAGCTGGTCAAAAATTTGTAAAACATACCAGCTTTCGAGCTTGTAGGTAAAGGCGATAAAGCTGAATGTTTCGTTTTCCTACTTTCGTACTTGAAGGGTCTCGGGCGAATAAAGCGTCGGACTAATTTTCAAGTTTCATCAAGGCTAATTTTTTTGTTTTATTACATACTGTCAGATACCCTGAACAAAATCCTGTGCTTTGTAGAAAGTAGTTACATTACATTCAGGCCCTTAGATGTAAATAATGTTTGAGTAGTGTTTTATTTTTTAGTCACTCACAGTTGTAGAAGTATTATAGCACATTGGAAAAGTGTACGCTTTTAGTTCTATCTGTGGATTGATGAGCTGCTCTTGCAAGTAAAATTCATTAACTTTACAGCTGGGATGACGCGAGGGTAAGGCTGGGGACTATGCTCCTCTATCAAAAGGTGAAGAGTGTTTTTGTAGTTATAGCACCATGCTAGCCGTCTCTTAGCTCCCTCGCAGGAAGTGTCAGCCAGATATGGTTTTTTGTAAGTAGTAGGCCTTAATTAGCTGACATACTAGCTACGTATTTATTTATCTACGCCTAGTGTAAATAATTGAATTATTATTATTATTATTATTATTATTGTTGTTTTATAGCGCTAGCACGGGCAGTTATTCTTGCCGACATATTCCTCATGGGCGAGCTACAACAAGTAGACAAGGGCCAAGAGGGTACTTTCACTTTACATATCTAAGACTTTCCTGAGTATCCTAGCAGTTCCCAACAAGACTGATTTCTGTGCCACTGCAATGTTCAATTTAATACCAAGTATGTCCATCCATCTACTAAAGCCCTTGCTAATGCACCCCAGAGCTCCTAAAACACTGGCACAATCTCTACTCTGTTCAGTGACCAAAGCCTTTTCAGCTCTATCTTCAAGTTTTAATATTTTTCGATCTTTTCGAGTTCTTTCTCACGTACTCTACAATCCCCTGGTACAGCAATATCGACGATGACACATGATTTCCCCTTTTTATCCACCAAGATTAAGTCAATTCTCCTTGCCTCTATAATATTATCGCACTGAATATTTATATCCCAGATCAATTTTACGTCATCATTTTCCACCAACTCCTTTAGGGCAATGCTTATACCACCTCTCTGTTCTCTCTAGGTTATGCTTCTCGCACAATTTCCAGTCAACCAATTTTTCAACTGTGCCATGTCTTCTCTTATACTCACGTTGCGCTGGTTTTTTACATTCACATATTATATGCTGCACAGTTCCCTCTTTTCCCTGCACATTCTACATAATGGATTTTCCGATGTTTTGTCAATTTTATTCTTTATATAATTTGTTCTTTATGCTTGTTCTTGTGTGGCGCAAATCGCTGCTTCAGTCTGTACTTTGAAGTCACATTGCACCAACCACTGCCAAGATAAATCTTTATCAACTCACACGCAAACTGTCCATACATTTTCCTTCCATGCCATCTATATCAAAATTCATTTTGGCTATTTTTCTTGACATCTTTTCTGTCAGTAAGATTCTCAGTGTTAATTATGCCCACTTTCTGCACACCTTTGAGAAGCATTTCATTTGATTCACGCACGTACAGTCCTAAATTGTTCTCCTCCGATCTTACGCATGTTTCAATATTGATCAAGCTTGGTTGATCTCAAGGTGTAGAATTAGTCCAAAGCTGCCAAAATTTAGCCCAGAAGCTCATAACATTACCCCCTGCCTAATTTTAGTTAGAGAAGTAGTTATACCTTCAATCTTATTGCTTCCATAAGGCAATACAGGAACTTTCATTACTCATGAAAAATTGCCATGGGTCATTTGAATTTTGATGACGTCACCATTTCTATACTAAAAACCCTGAAAATGTGGTTTTGAGTTTAAGGTCCAGTAAAAGTGGGATATAAGGTAAATATAAAAGGTAAAATGTCAATAATAGTTTAATAGTATCCAAATAATGAATTATTTATGTAATTTACATAACATAATCAGAAATTACAAGTAATATTTGCAAATATTTTGGTTTATTTTTGCCAAAGTTTGCCCCCATCCCTCGAAGTGAGAACAGGGTTAGATTCATTTTAATGTATTATCAATTTGAAATCAAAAGTCAAAACTTCAGTCTCTGTTATTTTCTTAAGCTTCGTTTATCTAATATCATCTGCCAGCATGTCATAAAGTGAAAAACAGAAAGTTTTGGAATCTTGAACAAGCTGCTTATTCAAGACCTTTATCAATAATATAATAATCGGAGTTTTAATGCCTTGGAAGAATGCAGATTATACTGAAGCCAGCCTGATTGCTTTTTCATAGTTCCAAACTGCTTTATTTCGAATAGCAGTTTTCTAATGAGCGTTGAGACTGTTTCAACAAGTTTGACCCATCAGTTATAAATTTATCAAAGCACCCTAGATTGTTTAGAAAATGTGTGTTGGCAGAAAGTGGTAACATCAACGACCTTTCATTCTGATGTCTAAGGACCAGCTTTTTAAGATTTAGGGCTGATTTTGGACAATTTTGGGCTCTTCTTGGACCAATATTCCCCACAGATCCTCCCAACACATCCACATTGGTAGGAAATTATAGTGGTATCTCAGCTTTAATTATATATCAAGCTTCATAGTCAAAGGAGATGTATCAGGAGCGGGGAAGTAGGCCCAGGGTCATTTTATGAGATTCTGGGCTAAATTTGGGCAGTTTTGGGCAAAGTTTGTAATAATTTTACACCTTGAGATCAATCAAGCACCTCCACATTGGTTGTGAAGTATAGAGACCAGTCAATTTTCACTATATATTAACTTTCGTAGCCATTAGAGGTCTGAGAACCTTTCAATTTTTGTCATATATCTGAAAGGCATCACTTTTTGCCTTTGATCGTTTTTAGGAGTGGTATCTGAATGATGTCTTAGCACTTTTCCCTACTACCCTGTTTTCTTTTGCATTAAAGGAGGGCAGTGGTATAGTGTTGACGAACTGCTGAAGAAAATATTGATGAAATGCTTATAATTTTATAACGAAGTGTATTTTTAGACTTTTACCACAGCACGAAAAAGCGGCAACATAATTTTGACATACTGAAAGCTTTTTTCGTCCGACACTCATCAGAGTATGAAAACGTCGGATAATGACCTAAAGGTAAACCTAAATTTATATCCAGATGCAGTTAATGTGTTAGGATGCGTCTAATTGGCCCCAAGTGTGACCAATTAGGACCTATCAACATAGTTTACTT
>WIPJ01067413.1:96466-127651 GCA_018155075.1 Cassiopea andromeda
TTAGAGTTTTTGCCAATATTTTTAGCATTTTTGAAATTAAAAATCGTACCATTGGCAGGTGGATGCCAATATAGGTTGGATTTGTGTTTCGAGTGGCGGGAGTAAGTAAAAGAGTTTTCATGGGTCTCGTTAACATTTTAAAGACACTTCGGATACGATTTTGTAATGATACTGTATCCATTAAGCTTGAAATGTATATGAATTCAGTGGTAAAAGCAGAAAGACGAGCTTTGAAGAGAACTATTAAAAGTAACCTACGTTCTGCTACTACCTAGCTCTACCTATAGGAAGCAGAGAACTCTCTTTAAGTCATACGTGCTGTTGACTGTTGCATAGCCATGCACTTTTAGCGTCTGCAGTAAAGGAATCCTTTGAAAATCAAATCATTTTAGCGATATACGCAGGAAGTGAAGTGGAGATATCAGAAATTCAGAAGTGTTACCATGTAAGTCAAACTGTCTTTGAGAAAGGTCTGCAGCGATTGACGCAATACCAGTCAGCCTTCAAGGACGAATGGGGTGCATTGCAGTTTTTAATTTTAATGTGTTCAGCAAAAGAAAGTTCTAGCAAAATCCAAGAACTGTGGTAGACATTGGTAGACTTTGTGAGCTGAGGATAGGGTCAGAGAAAGTTAGCATCAGATGAAAATTCTGAACTAAGCGCAGAGGACCAAGATATGACTCTTGCGGAGCGCCACTATATGATCTGACAGTACCCCCTCGCTGTTTATGTTTGGCCTGGTCTTATTGATTGAATGGCCTTCGCACCGCTATTTGGCGTTCATTTAATCGCATTTGTGATTCGTTGTCTGAAATTGGATAGCACTTGTAAATGAAATGAAGTTGGCTTAAGTGGCGTTCAATTTGTTTTCAATATTTCAAGAGTATTTTTTAGTTTCTTTTGGTAGCGTGGAAAAGTTTGGTAAACAGCAGGTGCATAATGATCACATAAACTGAATCTTCTTTTTGCCTGTCAATATAAATTGGTACAATGATGTGGAATCTGTTACTCAACGGCCTTCTATAGCTAAATTATTTGGTAGCACACCTATTAACACCATAGTTGAAATAGAATTTATCAGCGAGCTATGTGCACGTTTTATATGGGAAAAGTTATGCCTCTATACTTGCCTATGCCTGTTTAATTTTTGATTCATAAGCAGATAAGGTTTTGGTTATGAAGAAGTACCGGAAGTGGCTAATTTGTATGTGTCAGCTTTATGCATCTTAGAAGTTGAAGTTATTTTGATTGTGAGGGTGTGCGATTTGCTTTGGTTATTACTTTGCTTGGACATTGCTGTACATACCAGTAACTCAATACTCTTAAGCGCCTCATTGAAGGGGAGTTGGAAAATCCCAAAAAACCTCATAAGCAATGAAAGAAAACAAACAATACAACACTAAGGGCCATTCTCATGAAATGTAAACCTGAAGTATAAAAATAACTCTCTTAATTTAGGCGAAATCAGCAAAGTATTAATGAAAATGCAATGTGTTGGAAGTCAACAATATAGTTGGCAAATTGGGTTTTATATTTACAATTTGTATTTGAGTAAGATTGTTTAAGAAATTACATCCGCTATGCATTTTGTCACGTATGTCACGAGAAATTTTGTCATATTTTTCTAGAAAAATAAGAAAGTAGCTAAATTTGGCCAGGTTAATTTGAAATTTCATCTATTAGCATAGCCGAGTATTAAACCATTAATGATTGGCTCTTAACATTTCAGAGAAAAATATTGCTGGGATGACGTAGAAGTATGTCGCGCAACTTTGCCATGAATTTAGCAGAATACCTTCTGCTAAAAATAGGTTTTGCTGGACGCATAGTTGCTTCGTAAATTTTTTTAGCTCTGTGCATTGAATTTCATGGCAAAGATATTTTGGATTTAATTTTCCGGTGTTTTTATTAGCATTTTAGACTTCTTCCCCAGATTTTACTCTTTGGACGTCACGTACGTCACGTGAGAATGGCCTATAATCACCGTGAGTTTCTTAAAGCGTCTCCTCTTGGGTGGGAGCTTACTTAAAGTTAATAGGCGGGCGCTGGAATAAGAGTACCCTTGGTGGAAAGCTTTCGAAAAATTTGTTGGTGGGGGAGGGAGGCGTCTATTACACACTCAGAAATATCTCTACATTTCCAAGGGCAAACATGCGACTTTTGAAATCGATTCTTAGTGATCATCTCTGTTACCTTACTTGTTGCTAGCTACCAATAGCCACGTAATTTCACGCCTTTTTCGTTATATTTCTCATGCTTGGTATTTGTCGTCGATTAAACACCAACATAGTCTTTATTTTAATTAGCAGTCTCACGCTACGCTCAGACCCTCGATCAGCTGCGTTGTTTGTGGGACCTCTCATTATTTATGCCTCAGGTTGGAACCGAAGAGAAATAGGTTGTGCAAATGATTTTTCGGACAGCCTTTATTCAATTTTTATAAGTAAGCAGTCACTCGATGTACCTCAATGCAACCAGGGCCTATTTAAAGAAATTATCCCAAGACCACACCCTACTTAAGCTTATTTGGAATCCACACCCTTCAAGCAATCCAAAGTTTCAAGCGTAATCTTTCGTTGTTTGAAGCCATATTGAAGCACATGCACGCTTCTCGAATTTTGCATAGACTTCTTCAAAGTGAGAAGCATATGACAGTAAGAAAGTTGAACACATCTTTAAGTTTTCAAGGCTACACTCAAGATTTCAATGTTGCCAAGACCTCTAAAATAGGCCCTGCAAGCAACACTACAAATTGTTGTAGCATGTATTTTGTATGCATGGCTTTTCTTAGAATTTGCTCTTTGAAATTTCAGATGTGATAGGTCAGTTGTCACTGTACTAAATTAGCTATTTGTTTTCAGAACTTTTTGCTGTGCAAAGGAGACGTTGTGAAGGGGGAGTATCGATCAGTTTATGCCCTTGGAAGGCAACCGACTTCAGATCCAGGAGTACAAATTCAAGAAGGGCATCAGCATTTTGCAGACAATGTCGTTATTACTTCGAAGGTTGGGTTTCAGAATTATTTCGATATTATTATGTTTGTGTATTTGCAGAGCCCCCGAGATAATTCAGAGGTCCCGAAGGCAGAGAGAAAAATGGGGGCCCCCTGTGAGCAAAGCGAGCAGAAAGTTTTCTGGATCTAGAAATTAGCTTTGGAAAATTACTGCTGGTTTATGCTATGAAGCCACCAGGCCTTTAAGCATTTGGTGTTGTAAGGCTTCATGGACCATGATGCCCTGGGACAATTAGCCCCCAGCCCCCTCTCGGCGACCCTGTGTATTTGTTGTGCTTACTGCTTAGGTTAGCTTATGTGGTATGCAGTATTATGGGTAATAGCAATACTGTTTACAGCCTAAAATAACAGGTAACATGTATTCTATGGTATGGTCATTTTCGTAGTAATGTGATCTGTTGCATTCGCACGGTGTTGCCATCAAATCAGAGAAAATCAGGGAATTTATTTTCAATCAGGGAAGATCAAGGGGAAAAGGAAGAATTTCCGAGAAGTCAGAGAAAATCAGGGAACTTTTAAGCGTCTTATTGTTTCATTTCAGAGGGGTGGCGTTCTCCATAATCAATCACACATCAAGTTGAGTGTAAAAGTTGCCAAGTTTCCACTTTTATATATCAGCATGTTATGTGCAGTCGGTATGAAGTGCGATCCCGTTTTATCGTGAGACAACAAATTTGAACGGCCAAAAATAGGCGCAGGGCTCTCCTAAACCCCCATATCTGTCGAAAGAATTGATAAAATCTAAATTGAGGAGTTTAGGAGTGTCAGGTAAAAGGGGGGAAATGAGTAGCATTTCACTGGAACTACCAAGGAAAAGCAGATAATTTTTTCGTGAAGTAGTAGCGGCAACCCTGTCACACCTCCATGTTTATAGATATATTTATACAGACATGCCTGTATGCAATTGTTGACAATGGCAACTTAAGTGTAAATCATGGACAGGGATAGGCTGTGAAGTAGGTGAGGGGTCTTTAATTTCCAAGTTTCAGTTTTTTGTTGCCAAACATCTATATTACGTCAATAGTACATTCAAAATGTTCAAGATGGAATTCAAATTCGAGTATGGAAGATTAACAAAGAAAGGGTCGCCAATTTTGGCCTGTTTATTTCAGGAAAAGTTAAGAAAATTTTAAGAGAATCTCGGGCTAAATTTCCGGAAAAGAATAGAAAATCGAGGCTCATGCAAAAAGGAAGTTTTCTTGCAAATTAGTGTGTACTGCTGATGGATGCTTTGTTTTATTAAAAAGGCTTTTTTGTTGTTTGGAAGCATTAAGTGAGGAGCAAGTTTTAGAGCTATATAAGTTCAATAATTATCACTATGTATGTTTGTATGTAGGTATATTTTTATAAGTTGAATGCCAGGACACTTATCTTGGTATTGGCATTGCATTGCACTTGTTACTTCTACAGCTAATTAGAATCAAATTGATTTTGCAGTATAAACTATGGAACTTCGTCCCAAAGAATCTGTTTGAACAGTTCAGAAGAGTTGCTAATTTTTATTTCTTATGCATTGTTATTGTGCAGGTGAGTGCCTCAATTTTAATCTCACTTTTGTTAAGTTGTGCTTTGTCTGTACTTCATCGGCCTTAACCTTGTTCTAGTTACTTATTGTTGTTATTAAATAAGTTACTGCTTTCACATTTTCAATCACTGGCACTTCTTGCCAATGTATTGACCAGATCCCGTGTGTTATAACTCAAATCGTACTTTGGTAGTTTCATTCCTTAGTTTTATTTTAGTTAAAAATTTTAAGTGTTTATGTATGTTAAAAATTATGGTTTTATTGAGCTTTCCTAAGGTATGAAACTACCATGATAGAATTATTCACTGCTTTGATTCGCTAGTTTTAAATTCACTGTCTTCTGCTTGTTTATGAGGTCTTAATGTTTTATTTAATATGCGTTATACCTCCTTAGTTTTTCGCCAAACTGCTATGTTGTCTTTTAGTAGAAATTATATCTTTTAGTGACATATGGCCTGCTGATATGGAGAAAGTTTTCCCAAGCATTTTCCCGTTGAAGCGGGAATCTTGGCCAACCGAGATCTCGATTCACATAGCTACACCACATGATATTACAAAAGCACTCACTTGAGAAAATGTTTTCTCGACTAGCTGAGATCTCGGCTGAAGGCTACCGGAGTCCCGCCTAACCTTGGAAATATTTCCCATATGAGCACAATTCACCGGCAAAACGGGAAAATAGTCCTTGTTTGCAAAGGTCACGTGGTCATAGTTTCCCCGGCAAAGAGTGAAAACATCTCGAAATTTCGAAAACACCTCCGTATGACAAGTCACAAATTATGTTCCTGGCTCACTGGGAATCTCGCTTTGCCGCGAATACACCGAGGCAAGATTCTCCATATGAGCTGGCCTTCAATATTCCTTTGCTCTCCTTCCGCGCTGCTCAGCTTATACTGTGTTTTCACTATTTTCGTCTTATTTTTCTTCTATATTATCCGAAATTTATCTTGGATATTGATTAGAGATATTTTAAGCCAGTTTCAGCAATTTCATTTGGACCGTGAACACATATGCATCGCATTTTCATGTAAAAGGGTTGTACAAAATTGATGTTTACTGCAGCCAATAGCGTCTTGATGCAAGTTCATAATATTTGCTGAATTTTTAAATTGTGTGGTTATGTTTTGTTGAGAAAGTGCGCGTATTCTTATGCGATTGTGGGGAAATTTTAATTCTCTGTTCACATTTGACATTTCTGTAGGCAGTTTAGAATTATCCTAGTAATGACTGTTGTCTATTTTTCATGCAGTTCGCAATCCTAGACAGAACTCCTGTCAGCCCTGCAACGAGTTTGTTGCCATTGGTATTTGTAATAACAGTTACGGCAATAAAACAGGTTATTGTCATTTTTTATATTTACAACATTTTGCTGTTGCAAGTTTTTCAGTTAGAATGGCTGCTTTATTTTGATCTAGCTATTGTTCAGGTGTCATAAATTCAGGCAATAGCCTCCATTTGGTTGTAATGACTTCAAAAACCTTGCAATTTACAAGTCGCAGAAAGACCAGTTCATTGAAGATTTCCACAATCAGGAAGAGATATCTCAAAGAAATAGAAATGAACCCTCAAGGATTGTACAGAGTTGGCATTTTGTCATTTCCGTAAAATAACATTTATTTGGAATTTGATCCTGTTCTCTCAAGAGTTTTACATTATTAGAAATGAATGAGACTCTCTCATGAATGACGCTGCACCTCACGAGTGTAGCGCTTAGAAGGCCTTTTTCAGTCTCTCCTATCTGAAGAACGGTTCTATATTATTTGCCTAATTAATTTGACCTGTTTGATAAAGTTTTCTTCATATTAAAGAATTTACTTTCCCAGCACCTTTTCAATATTTGTTGCAGTGTTTTGCAACTACTAATAACTATTGGTCTATTAGTAGTTGCAAAACTACTAATAGACCAATAGTTTATAAGTTTTGCAACCCTGATTGGCTAACTTCTCTGGTTTTGTCTAAGTCTGATTGGCTAACTTCCCTGGTTCTGTCTAAGTCTGATTGGCTAACTTCCCTGGTTCTGTCTAAGTCTGATTGGCTAAGCTCCCTGGTCTATAGATGTTATATCCCTTAAATGAATGAATATGTACATTTTGCCATGTTAGGGATATGAAGATTGGAAAAGACACAAAGCAGACAAAGAAGTAAATAACAGAAATACAGCTGTGATACGGCATGGCCGCTTAGAAGATGTCTACTCAAAAGATATAAAGGTAGGTGTTTGTTTTGATTAGCACCTTTTCCTTGTTTTTTGTCAGTCACCTTGCGTATATGTCTAATTTGTTTTACTCATTTTAATTATTTTGAATTGTTTTTTGATCAGCCGTATTTCTTTTTAATTTTAGATTTTCATTGTATAATGCACATCAGGTTATTAATTGTAGTTTAATGTGTGAAACGGCTCGAAAAATCGTAATTTTACGGATCATGGTGGCGTAATATATTTACAGCTGGTACATAGCTATTTCTGCGCATATCCGGACCCAATTCACGTGACCAAAAGCTCCTACGCTTTGAAATTTCATACACTTTTAATTAATACACACGCGAGTATTTCGATTTAAAGAGATAAAAGTACTATATAAAAGCCACGCTCAGTTGGCAATTTGATCAAAATGCGACCAGCAAAAATAGGCGCAAGAGCACGATGCTTTTAAGCTTGCGATGGCGTAACAAGACGAACTTTAGAGCTCTGGAGCCACTGAAAACATAGTGTTTATTTCACAAGATGTAGGTGCGCAAGCGATTTTTCTGGCCATGTGTTATAGATTTTTAAAGAGACTTTTTATGGAATGCAGTACATTTGTACTGTGAAGCAGGCTCTTATTTCCTACACTAAGGCATTTGCAGACTTGACTTCATATGCCATTTGAAATTTCGGTCTGAATTTTGAAATGTTTAGAAATTCTTTATTTGCGCATCATATATTCAGCAATGAGTTGATTTTTAATGTAAGATCCACTGAAAATTCAAAAATAAAATTTTTGTTTTAGGTTGGGGATATTGTGAAAGTTATATGTGATGAAGAGTTTCCATGTGATCTCGTTGTCCTAACTTCACCGAATGAAGATGGTGAATGCCACATTACAACTGCCAATTTAGATGGTGAAACGAATCTTAAGGTAGGTGCTATTTTCTTTGTCGAAAGCTGTATTAACGCCAATTGAATTATAAAGATTAGTAGGGGGCCTATTGTTGATGCAGACTTGAGTATCAAGGCGAATTAATCTGCTTGCAGCTAGTTGAAAATTTTCGCCTCATTTCATTGCAAATCTTTTTCTTCAAACTGTAAATAGCCCTCTAAGTATTTGTTAATTTCTCTTCACTTCTAAGGCAATGTCCTACTTGCCGACATGCAAGATGTTTTATAAGGCCCTTCTCTAAACTTTTGCGTTAACGTGCTATTCGTTTTCAATTTTTGGCAGGCTCGAAAAGCTGTATCAGAAACTGCAGTAATGAAGGAAGTTGAAGATCTGGCTAGATTATCAGCTGTTGTTGAGTGTGACCATCCGGAATATGATATGTATAAGTAAGTATTATTTTCTCTGTATAAGTTGAACCTGCTGGTAAATTTTTTCGTGCAGTTTCATTTTGATGTTTTAGCTTTTGCTGGTTTTTTGCCTACAATTGGAAAAAAGTGTATTTTGATTATCAATATTTGTACTGAACATTGAACAACAGCGTTGGCTATAATTAAATGTATCTGGATATTAGGGCAAGATGCTAGATGTGTTTTGGGTGTTTCAAACTGCGGAATAGATGTTTTTCGGTAGCTTGATGGTAGAGTGCATATTGATCAACTTGAATCGAAAATATTACCCATTTATTCAGATAAACTAACCATGAGTCGGATCGAACAATCTAAAAGGTTGTTAAATATTCAAATTGCTTGAAGTTTTACGTTAGCTAGAGTTTCAAAATGAAGTTATTTTATGCTGCAGACTTCTTTTAGCGTGTTCTGCTTGTTTGTTTATTAATTTTATTATTTATTGTACTCATAATATCAAAATATTTGCCATTATTTCAGGTTTAATGGTAGAATGAAACTTTATCACGAAGATGGCAAGGAAGTTATTTAGTAAGTCTCTTTTGTTGGAACTTCATGTAATTGAATATATTTTACTTTACTATCATACACCTTACTAATTTCAGGTAGTGCATAATTGGCTATTTGACATTTCTACGTGTCAAGCAAAAAATACTAGTATAGCAAACAAACTAGGTAAAATGAAGAAAAAAACAAAAATTACTAGTACTACTTCTACAAATTGCGCATGTATGAAGGAGAAAAGACAATGATTAAAATTCTACTAATGCAGGGTCGATCCAGGGCTTGTTTCTAAGACAGAATACATAACAGCTGCATCTGATGGCTATGGTCATAATTTTCATAATTATGTGTTGATGAAGGCCTGTCAAATTTGAGATCTTCCAACAATGATAAAAGGGGATCAGATGATTTACCCAAAAGCCCATACTACTTATCCATAAATTTATAGATTTATTGGTTGAAAAGTTTGGAGTGAGATTAGATATGAAAGAATGGTCCTTTGCTATCGTTCGATCGCTGTTAATTTATATTTTTGATTCAGACCCAACAGTTAGCTCAAGGATGTATAGAGAAGTACCATTAGCCAGCATAAGATCGGGTCTAAGAGAATCCCTGGTAATAATGCTTGGTAATAGAAATGAAGGTAGATCGGCAGCATATCGAATGTTTGCCCTGGATAAGCACTTTAAGTTCATTAGCTGTTGTCAATGTATGTCCAGGAAAATTAAAGGCATTAAAGTAAGGACATCACCTAAACATTCAGAAGCAACAAGAATTTCTTGGAATATATAATAAATTAAGATGTTGTCTACACAATCGTACTAAAATGTTTCTTCAAAAAAAAGGATTTGTTATTGTAGATAAAAACCAAATGCATTGGAAGGAAATAATATATGACATAATGATTATTTCTCAATTTGCTTTCTCTATTATCCATGTTTCTTATTTTCAGTGCACTTGGCCCATCAAATATGCTCCTCAGAGGTGCTAGGTTGAAGAATGTGCCTTATGTGTTTGGTAGGTTAAAATTATATAGAGCTCTTTTTTGTCCGTAGAATTTGAACTATTGCCCATATTGTGAATATATTTTGGTTCATTTGGTAAAAGTATTGGGTTGTTTTTAGGTTTAGCTGTTTATACTGGGCGAGAAACGAAGGTAAGCTCTTGACTTTCTACATTGTGCCATCATCTCAAAGAACTGCTGATGATTTTGTGTCGTTTCTTAACAAGATTGATTAAACCTCTATTTTATTGTTTTATTACGTACGCTAGTTGTTATATTACATTTTATTTAGTATTTTGTCTATCAAATTATTTTGTATTCTTATATTCTATTATAACAGTATATTATAATATGTTACATTATATTGTAGTATAGTTTATTATATTGTATTGTATTACTTTTTATAATATTGGTATTATATTATATTATATTACATTATATTTTAGTATATTACATTATATTTTATTATTTTTCATTATGTTATATTATGTTACGTTATGTTATATTATATTATAGTGGCTTACAGAATTGCTACTTTCTAAATACATACTTTAAGTTATACGGCTATTGCATTGGATTGCATTGGATTGCATTGGATTGCATTGGATTGCATTGGATTGCATTTGTTGATGGATTGAAGTATGATAGTTGCTCAATGATTAAATGACGTTTTTTAACTTTATTTTGTATTTCCAGATGGCACTCAATCAACAAGAGAAAGCAACGAAATTTTCTTCAGTTGAAAAGTAGGGCCTTTTTCCATCAATGTCATTCTTAATCATTTCATAAACAAATATTATCAACGTAATCGTGTATATTATCATATACTTTCTTGATATTGTCGAGCCTCGCAGTCATTGTTGCACACAATAAGTGCTGCATGAATTTGCTAATAACTGGGCGAGCCTCATTTCCAAGCTATAGGGTCTGATTCACCAACTTTGTACCAATGGACACTTGGTGAGCTTCATTTCAGTCGCCCTTGGAACATGTTTTATTAATGGTATAGTTCTCCCTAGTACTTATATAAAGCATATTGCTTAGTCGTTTTGATTGTCGTAGTTGAGTTGGTAGCCTACGTGCTGCTTTATGACCTTATATGGGAACTCGGCTACGAAAGGCTTCGTGCTCTACTGCAGACCTTGCAATTGTTAAAACACATCTTTCGTTTCGTTTCATTTTCATTTTTTATGGTATTTTCATTTTTTGGTTACCGTATTTTCTCGAATAGAAGCCGCAGCTTCTATTGGTGCTTTTGTAAAGTTGCGGCTTCTATTTGAGCGCGGCTTGTATCCTAGGACGGCTTTTATTCACTTTTTCAGTCATTGCAGTGCATTTGTTAACCCACTAAATTGCATTCAAATTTACTTAAAACTGTGTAAAGTATTTGAAATTGAAATGTTTTAGTTTTTGAAACTTTTTGGTGTTGTCCCAGTGGCAGAAACTGGCAAAATAAAGTGTTAAGAAAGTGTTAAGGGCGGCTAATCCATTATTGTTCCTAAGTGTAACTCCTATTTGAGGGCGGCTTTTAATATATTTTCGTGAAAAACTGCGGCTTTATTCGAGGGTGGCTTCTATTGGAGAAAATACGGTATTTATTTTCTTTCCTTCTTTACCCTTTCTTACTACTTTTTTACGGCCTTGTTATCCCCACGATATAAGTAAGCGAATTTAAATTGAAGCTTAAAAGTATAAAGTAATTGTTGACCTGCTTGTAGTGTATGTGTTTTTGAGTGAATTTGTTTTGGTTTTTTTATTAGAACGATGAATACATACCTATTAGTCTTTCTTGGACTCCTTCTGTTCGAAGCTGCCATTTGTACTGGGTTGAAATATGGCTGGCAGGACACCGAAATCGGAAAGGGATGGTATATACCATACGGAAATACAACCAATAAAGTACGATTTTGTTTTGTGTTTGCCCAATTTAATTATATCATTGATAACTTTATCAACAAAAGTTATTGAAGAGGAGAAATTAGGCCTATCTTTGTCCGATAGGAATGCGCTCTTGATAAATGTCTCCAATATTTTTTGTTTTTGAAAGAAGGTATTCTTCGTTGTTTAACTTACATGCAACTATGTTTTTTTACTGCGTAAATTGTGCGCATATTCCCCCGGTCTTTAACGAATCTAATTGGAAGGCGAGTACTATGAAATCGAGTTGTCTGTGTGAGGGCCTAAATAATTGGATTTATACAATAGATCCTGAATGAGTGGATTTATACTTTACGCTGTTCATATTCTTTGCATTACACATTGGTGCAAACCTCCAAATCCAAATTCTGCCTTGACGTCATGTCTATGTGTTGTAATTACCCGTTTCTTTAACGATTATAATATCACATTTATCGGCATGATCATTTTTATTGCATGGCATTTTTGTGCTGACAGTCTTCTTCCACTGATTCTTTTCTCAGGACGAGAGAGCAATAAATATATTCGTGGATTTCCTAGCCTTTTTGATTCTGTTCAATTATGTGATACCAATATCTTTGTACGTCACCGTTGGTAAGTGCAGAAGTTCTTGGTCATTAAAAGCATTCTTTTGCTGGCCTTGCAAACAAAAGAATCACTTCCATCACATAGCGATGTCTTTTGTGAATTGTAGCTACGTCTTTATGCATTCCAGTTATTTCTCTTACATTTTGAAGGAGACTTTAGTTAGCTAGGGACTTTTAAAGAATTCAGGTTCATGTTCTGTGATTCACTCTTCTTACCCAATGTTTACATTTTGTGCTGCATTGCAAAAAGATTTCCATTTTTGAAATATTTTAGACTTTATGGAATAACCATAAATTAAGAAAGGCGACAAGCTTTTAAGTAGTTGTGAGAACATTACAGCCAAATAGTGACAAATAACATTTAGTTTGCAGAAATTACCACTATTTCTTTTTAGAGTCGTTTCTGTATTTTTTGTAGAGGTGCAAAAGTTCTGTGGTGCCTTGTTTTTCGATTGGGACATTGAAATGTATCATGAGGTATTAAATTCCACCATTCTTTTTCTGAGATTCAAAGTCATAAATCGTGTTCATTTCTTTAGCATTTACAGGCAACTGTTTAGAAAACGTGCCTGTCTGTCTTGCTTAAGCTTTGGTGGTGATTTCCATGTTTAGGACCTCGTACTTCAAACATTTTCTTTTTATTTTCGTTTCGCATTTTTATGTTAGTTAACATTTTCATGTATATTAAGCCAAACTCTGTTGCTAATTTCCTAGTCATGTGTTGTCTGAAAAGCATTGCTAGAATTCAAAGAGGGAGCACAGTGAATGGACAATGCTCTCGACTGTGGCAGCTAGCCGAGTCTTAAAGTGCTTATAAACGTTTGAAAATTCTCATGATTCTTTGCTGTACATACGGCGTGAGGCATGCTTGGATTCCACCCTGAGCGTGTTAGTGTTATTTAGTACTTGTGTGTCTTTTCTCTCTGCTTTTGCCACAAAATCTGGAGTCAATGTGCTGTAGTTGTTTTATCACTGTAAGCAGTGAAAAGGCTTTAGCAGTTGGCTCTTCTCCTAATCACATATGTACCTACTGGCGTTTCTGTTGTAAGGGAATTGCTGTTTTTTAGAATTCAAGTGAATTATAATACTTGTCTTGTTTTGTTGCAGCCAACAGATGAGCCAGCAAAGGCAAACACGTCAGATCTAAATGAAGAGCTTGGGCAGGTTAGAATTTCAGACTTCTGTTCTTGATTTGCGTCTCAAAAGAAGAAATTGAATTGAAAAGTCTTTATGAGTACATTCAAGTTTGGTTCTGGAAATCTTTTTAAGAAGGACATAAAAATTATCAATCACTTTGCATTAGGGACTGTTCAATAATTACGTCACGCTAAAATTAGCATGTTTGAACCACTCACTTCCATCATCACGCTATATCACGTTTTTTCGCAAGACCCCTTTGCGTTGTATCACGCTTAGCGCAAACACCCCTCCCCCAATGCACAACAGCCCCGATGCAAAACGACATTTTATAATAGTAAAACAATAGGGTAGAAGTAAAGAAATTTCAGTCCTCTTCTTAGTTATTTTCAACTGCAGCAACAACAGTAAATACCAGCAAAGAATGCTAAGAATAACAGCTAGGTATGAATAGCAAACATGAAACTGTGAGTCACTTGTGATTCAATACAGGATATCAACTTCTACAATCGAATTCTGGAATATGACATTCGTAAACATCTAAGACCCAGTGTAAGCACATTTTTCGATATCGAGCAAGACATTGGAGTGGTCAGATGAAAA
The DNA here is from genome assembly GCA_018155075.1 of Cassiopea andromeda. NCBI lineage: Eukaryota > Metazoa > Cnidaria > Scyphozoa > Rhizostomeae > Cassiopeidae > Cassiopea > Cassiopea andromeda. The sequence goes on from WIPJ01067413.1 coordinate 110,300, forward strand.
TTACGCAAAATATAAGCATTTGCATTTTAGGACTAAAGCATTTTAATGTCCTAAACATTGAATGTCCCGTCTAAAGTCTCACATCTACATTTCAAAGAGAGCTGGGACAGGGATAAATGAAAACCAAAAATAATGATGCCGTTCGACCACCTCATTAATGTAGGCTCTCTTCTAAGTGTCCGAGTTCCTTCATTATGCAAAATTTCTCAAAGAAATTCTCTACCGTGACGCCACGGAATTGCTTTAAGTACTATGCACCCCCCTACTTTAACGTCACGGAGAATCATGAAAAAGGTGCAGAACCACCTACCCCAAGGCGTGCAGTAATTATTGAACAGCCTCTTACATGAGTATACATACTTGCATATACGTGTATGCCAATGTTTATATCTATGGTTGTAGTTCTCAATAAACAGTCAATAGTGTATTTTCTGCTATATTGTTTCAATATTCAGTTGCTTTTTTGCAGGTTCAGTATGTATTCAGTGACAAAACCGGGACACTTACAGAGAACGATATGCAGTTTAGGCAATGTTCTATTGAGAGCATTAAATACTCAGTAAGTATTCCAGTATCTCTTTACTACTCCAAATTGTCTGTCGCTGACATGAGGAAGCTTATGGAATATGTATGACATCTTTGGCTTCATGGTGCCTTTGGGAATTTTTGCGCGTGGAAAAGTGCTGTTAGTATTTAGTTGCATCCGATCATAGCTGAAGGGCATTCTGTTAAGGGCCTTTTGGGAGAGAGAGGTCTCCATAGACAGATTTTAACAGCTTTTGAAGGGGGGGCTTGATTGACGATCTTGTTACCATTCTCTAAATACTTATCACCTTTGTATTTATTTATTTATATAGTAATATCTTATTTATTTATTTTAAGATTGTAATTTATTTATAAAAATTGCGCTTAGACATAATAACATTTTGACGTCCCCAAGGATGGATGGGTAGAATTGTTCTTGGCTTCGTGATAACACGTGACAATGTTGTAGGAAGAGGTCACCAGACTGGAAACTTTGTTGCACGCCCGCAATATCTTGCCCGCGCACTGGCTTGCACGCTTTTCAATATTGGACGCGTACAATCAATCTAATGCTTTTCTGGCCGCGCATTTGAAGAGACGAAGAGTCAAACACTTTAACTTATTAGCAAAAGGTTCAAAATCTGATCCGCGCAAAAATTTCTAGGAACTTACCTTGGACGTGCACCATGAATTCTTGAAAATTGACATTGTCCGCGCAGGAAACAAACTTTCGAGTCTGGAGAGGTCAGAATCTGTCATAATCGGCGTGACGTATTTTTTGAATGACCTCTTGCAACTAGATAGTAAAGCGCTAGTAAGTAGGCGTTGGCATAGCACGAGTGCCGGGGATATAAAATGTCTGTTGATGAAATTGAATGTTTTTCTCATTATTGTCTCTCTTCACAGGAAGAAAATGGGACATTTTTTAATTATGAAAATAACACTTATCTGAATAAAGAAAGTCTTACGGTGAGAATGGAAAATTTTAAACTTTTTTCTAACAATAGGTAGTGAGATTTCATATGCCCCCTAGTAGCTCATGTTCTTGCGTTTTTCTCAAACTTTTGATCAAATCTTTACTTGCTTTTAGAAAGTCTCTTAATGTTACGATTGTTTTCTGTCATGGGATACACTTAGATAATTTTTCATTTCTTTAGCTTTACGACATGCTATTGAAATTTACTGTTGACACTGTTTTCTCTCTTAGGATACTGTTATTAATAGTGTTAAGCAGTTTTTGATCGCGTTGGCTTTATGTCATATTGCGAAAGCATAATTGCATTGGCTTTATGTCATACTGTTGAAGCATAATGTAGACATTGTTTTCTCTTTTAGGATGATGTTAGGCAGTTTTTGATTGCATTGGCTTTATGTCATACTGTTGAAGCAAACCTATTACCTGAAGAGGAACAAACTGAGGGACTAAAATATTCATATCAGGTTTCGTAAATGTGATTCTATTTGCTTACGTCTTTGTTTGATAATGGAGTTGTTTCAGTAGGGCTTCAGGTTTGCTCATGCGTCGGATTCTTTGTGGAAAATCGTACCTTTTTATGACATCATGCTACTTGGTAATCTTTTTAACGATCTGTTTACTTTTTCAGGCATCATCACCAGATGAGAAAGCTTTGGTCGAAGCTGCCTCAAGGTAATCGAATTGTTTCGATTAAACTTTATTCATTTTATTTTCTCATAGGATATGACTTCCCAGGCTTCATTTAAAGTACTTTGTGCCTGCAAGTGCAGATATGAGAAGAATGAGAAAATAAAGAGAAAATAAAGTGTAACAAATGGCCAGGTGCAAGTTTGGATGAAAAAGGCCTACAGAAATTTTAAGTGTTAGATTTTGTGCCTATGATAAATTTTCCTCAAGAGTCTATTGCGTTACAGAAATGGAGCAATCATTTATACTGTTAGAAGAACTTGTGCCTCCTCCCTCTTTCCGTCCCCCCAATAAATGTTAAAGTTTCTACTACTGACTGGAACACAGATGCATTGCTTTAGATGGTTTTGTTTTTCTTGCAGATTTGGTATCATTTTTAAAGGAAGATCTGGCGATTTTATGGAGCTTGAAGTAGATGGGGTCATTGAAAAGTAGGTGTTTTCTACATCATTTTGGATTTCATATTCATTTTGGATAGTTATGAATTTCTCTATTGCTAAAAGCATTTAGATTGTGTAAAAAAGTATAATTATATTTATGATAGCAAGCATCAAATTTGGAACTGAGTGTTCAGATTATTGTCGTATTAGGAAAAATGACATTGAGAGTCATTCCAACTTGGTATAGAAACTTTAAATCGCTCAGACTGCAAGAGCCTTTCGAATCTTCAATCTTAATAGAGAATTTCAGAGTAAGTGAGTTTTGTAAAACCAGCTGATACGGTTGAAGAAAGATAACTAACCTGCAAGCATCTTGCTTTCTCTTCTTCTCGCTCAATAAAGGCCTATCAAGTCACACAACATGATTGTTGAACGAAATTTTGAGGCCACTCATTTTCACAGCCTAGACATTTTGCTAATAAATTTATATCCTTCTTCCAGGTATAAACTACTCCACGTTCTGGAATTTGATTCATCAAGAAAACGAATGAGCAATATATTGCAAACGCAGAATGGTAAGTAGGAGCTTTTCCTGACGCAATTGTAGGTGAAAGGTATTTAAAGTTTCTTAGTCAAGATCGCCGATTTCTACCCTTAGGTCAAGCTTGAATTTTCCAGTGATAATGGAAGCAGAAGCAGTATTACCTTCTTTGCAATGCTTAAGCATTCATGTAGGAGTTTTTGTGAACGTTAGTGCATTCTCTCTCTTTCTTGAAGCCAATGTTGAATTGCAGCATATTTTTTTGCTGTATTTTACTTTGCGTTTTAAATTCGCAGAATGTATGTTCTCATAATGGCTAATAATAGTTCTAGACATTGATAATACTTAGCAGATGAGTTTATAGACAATGATAGCTTCATAGTAATCTTGTTGACTTGAAGTATTTTTACTCTTGCGACTTGTTCAAGAATTGAAAACTTAAGGAGTGGCTTGTAGCTGGGAAATGGGTGCATTTCCGTATTGTTTAGGCCTTGTAAAGTGCAAATATTTAGCAAATATTTTCTTTCCTAGATGAAATACTCATGTTTTGCAAAGGTGCAGAATCGCATGTTTTGAACAGAATTAAATCTGGATTTATAGATAAAACCCGTACCCACATTGATGAATATGCTGAGGTAGACATGCAGAGATTTGTTACAAATTCATTTTAAGAGCAATGTACCTAAGCAAAGAACCGAAGTTTAAATAATAATATTTAATCCAGACAATGCTGTTATCTTTTGACACACACGTGTGAATATACTACCAGGTTTCATGCTATTCCTTCAGCTCCTCAAAAACTCCTTAGATTTATTAATGTGCATTTTAAAGGCTACTTGTAAACTCTTTGAATCCGTAAATTTTAGAGAACATACCCCTTATTTCTAATCAATTCTTGGTGGAAAGAATTTTCAGTGACAGATTTAGTTAGGAACTGATATTTGCTTTTTCTCATGGAATTTAACAACAAGCACTCCTTAAAAATTATAATGTGCTCCTTAGAAAATCCTTAAAGAGTTCGTAAATTTTATCTTCTCACCACAGCACGAATCTTGACTACCATTTCACCTTAGCCATTTCTCCATATGAGGCCTAAAGAGAGTATGAAGTATGACGTCTTTCATTAAATTTTAATTCACACGTATAATTTTATTGAATATTTCAGCTTGGACTTCGTACTTTGACAATAGCTAGAAAATCTTTCACCCAAGAGGAATTCGTAGAGGTTGATCAAAAGGTACGTTGCTTCTTGTAATATATAGCTGTATGCCGCAAGTATACCCCTCCCCCCATTAAATGGTTGCTGGAAACATCAGCATCGTTTTTTGTAGTAATTCTGTAATTATTATTTGACTACATTTGCTGAGATCTGTCTAATGTGAAAAGGGCCTAGTATAATCACCAGGAATACTTATCTTTTTCAGATTTGAAGTTCTTTATATGTTTACATTTGTCTTGATATTTTCAGTTAGCTTTTTTATCTCTATGTGAGGTCATTCATTTAGTACGTACGCACGGAGACTTTTATCATACTCTACTGTCTTTGGCAAGCACTTTCATTCCTGTTTTATGAAGCATTTGCTATAGTCATTTTCCTGTCTCTCAAATACTTTAATAGTCTTTTTCTCTATGGAAGTGTTGATTGGATATTTGAAAGCGTTCCTCTTAGAAATGTGGGGGGGGGAGGTGGGTAAGAGTACATATGCGTACGATGGGAGAATGGGAGGGGGGGTCAAGTTTTTGCTGTTTTGATGCGTACGTAGTAATTGAATGACCCCTTTAACATTTGCTTGTATTTTGCAACCAAATCGCATCTTATTTGCTATGTATTGCTTGTGATAGAAGAACGCATCGAGTATGGTGGTACATTATCTAGGATGATTTTGCACACTTTAAGTTCTTTTATTTTGATGCTTTGTTGATATTTTTTAGCTCCGTGAAGCCCAACAAGCAATTACTGACAGAGAAGCACAGGTATATACCATTAATTCTTGTAGGCTTGTTTTCTATAATAGTTTATGTCAGTGGTGTCCAGAAAATTTTTCTATGAACAGGCACAGTAAATGAAATTTCAGAGTTGCTAGCAGTATCTAGATATGATTCAATTCAATCTCACTCTCAACTTCGGGAAAAGTTAAGAAATTCGAGGCTTACACAATTGACGGTTTTCTTATAAAAGGAAATGTGTATATGAAAATCGATTTGCTTGTCCCTTCTGCGGAGGAGAAGACTGCCTTATCCTATTAGTGTTTCCTTCCACAACTTCGCCCTTGTGATAAATATCTGTTATTGCAATATGGGAATTTGTACATGTGCGTAGATGTTATGGCGCCATTATTCAATACATCGTTCTTGTAGGCACGCTATTTTGAGAATTCTATAGTAATGTCTTTTGCTTGTAATTTAGTTGTTGTATTTGTTGATTGAAAAAAATTTTGCTTCCGTTCGTTAGCTTGCAGAAGTGTTTGATGAAGTTGAAAGTGATTTAGAGCTTCTTGGTGCCACTGCTGTGGAGGACAGGTAAAAATGCTATTCATTTACGCTTAAGAAAGACAATGCCTATTACGTTTCCTGCAATGAGGGTCTCTGATTGGCTGATTTTAGATTACACATTTCATCCGACGTCGTAGTCTTCTGCAGCGACATTACTTTTGAGGATGGTATAAGAGTTGAACATCTACTTTCAGTTGGTACTTATTAGCTGATAGGATTTTGTATACCATAGTCTGAATTCGCATTCACCGACAATGGCAATTCGGGAAGGTTAATAATCTCACGGTGATTTAAATGCACATTCTCGTATTTGACAATGGTGCCATAATTCTGGCTAGATTTCATGCGTAATAGTTTGTCATCTCGCTTTCGGTATTGACATAGAGGCCCAGCAGTTACTCATTTCAGTTTCATTCAAGTGCATCGTTTGGCTTAGGTTGATGACAGATGATAAGGCAATATCCCCTGTTTCGTGCTGGTTTAAATCATTATCAGGCAAACCGAGAGCTTCGAGGCACTACGACCCTGTCCTTTGTGGATTAGCGCAATTTGGGCTGTCTGAAGAAATCTGGGAGGTTTGGTGAAGTTACCGTGCGCGGGTTATCAATCTACACCTTTCCTCTAAATCTAATGGCTTCAAAGTCGGCAGATACACAGGAATTTCTCACTATTTACGTTTGCCATATATGCGGACGGGGCCATAGTGTCATAAGCAAGCTTCCGGATACACATCAAATTAGGCTGTAATTGATCTTAAATCAATTGCAAAAACAGCTTCTAGAATTTCAGCCAAACCATTCAAAGAAGCAAGAAGAGAACTTAGCCACCTAAAAGTTATTTCCTTTTTAAATTAAATTCCTTTTATTGAATCGTCGAGAATGGAAACATATCCATAGACGTAATGTAAATAGCAGCTGATGTTCTTATTAATTTTAGACTGCAAGATGGGGTCAAAGACACAATTGAATCTCTAAGGCATGCTGGTATCAAGGTTCGTACTTTTGTGCAATAGTAGACTTGGGTGTCCAGGCGTTTTTCGCTAAATTTTTGCTACAACCAGCTTTGCTTATTCCAGTGGTCCTCAACCTGTTTGGTGGAGCGGAACCCCAATGATGCATTCCAGTAGCTCGAGAAGCCCCTATTCACATATCTGAACAGGAAAGTTAAAATTATCTGTCGATCGCAGCATTTTTATAACTTCTGGCGGAACCCTTGGAGTGTGCTGGCGGAACCCTAGGGTTCAGGGGAACCCCGGTTGAAAGTCACTGGCTTATTCAGTGCGCATAGCATTAGATGTTTGAGCTCAATTGTTAGTGACATTGAAGCAGTCAGTTTTAGTTGATCTTCATTAAGCTAGAAGAAATTTATGAACACCGTTCTTTGGCTGTTAAGGTGTGGGTATTGACTGGTGACAAGCAAGAAACTGCCGTGAACATTAGTCACTCATGTGGCCATTTCCAACATGGTATGAAAATAGAATACGTCGTTCAAAAGAAGACTGCATCTGAAGCCAGCAGAGCGTTGGAGGATATTGAGCAAAGGTGAGCGTATTTTGGAGTTGCATTTGATTGAAATTCAAGTTGGTCAGTTATCCCGGATAAGATTTTGTAAATTTTAGGGCAGAAATCATTTTCCTCAGAGTAAAATATAATGCACGTGTCTTCATCGGTGGCGTCACGTGACCTCTTTTTCTGGGGGGAAGGTGTAAAGCAATAATGTACCGGTAGAATCTGATAAAGCTGTGAATTTACCAACACAGTTGTGAATTTACCGACAGAAACGGTTTTTGTGGCAATAGTTCCTTATTTACATGGGATGCCTTCATACAAGGAAGAGGATTTGCTAAACTCTTTTGACGTTCTCATGATATAGGAAGTCATTGAATATAAATTTACCGACGAGATCACCGAAGACTGGGGGATTTTACACCCCACACCTTCGCTACCTACGCCCCTGGTCTTCGTGCAGTATTTACATTGGCATTGAAGCCTATTTCCATTGTGGAGGCTCTGGCATACTTCACAGAATACTGTTTTATGTCAGTACTAGACACCATTTCAGCTATTAGTAGGATTATGTGCACTTTAAATGAATACACAGCCATTTCTCTTTGTAGAATGTCTGATATTGGGTCTTCAGAAACTGAGTTTGCTGTTGTGATTGATGGCTCCACTCTTCTTCTTGTCATGGATTTCTGTGCAAGTAAGACTATAGAATATTTATTCTCAGTTTTCTTTGATTACTTCGATAAATTTGACTGGATTGCTAGCAGTTTACAAGGGCTGTAAGATTGATGATTGCCCATGTTTGAAGAAAGGAATAGGCCAATATGCTCTAATATGACTTCTTTTTGAATTAACACAATTTGCTGAAATTTGGAATTTGTTACTTCAGGTAGTATTTTAAGTTTTATTGTTTCCTTTTTTCGAAGTTTCCTTTTCCACTTAAGCTTGTGAGCTATCGCACTGCCTTTCGGCTTCATTTTTTATAAACAGGCTTTCCTTGCTTCTCTCTATCATTTTCAAAATTCTTTATAAGCGTAAGAGAAGAATTCTCTGTTGATGTTTTCAAATTGATATAGTCTTATCTCCTCTTCTGTTCGTTTTCATATATGCTACAGTAGAAATCCGCATAAAAGAACCTAGGTTTTTCCTGAGCAGCCAGGATAGGTTCTTAATTAGTGGATTTGTATTTCTAAGTCCACCCTGTAAGGTTTTTAGCAAGGTTCTTATCTACATCACATGCTTTGCATGCATTTACATTACTTTCAGCCCATTAATTTTTTGTGATTCTTGAGAACATTTTAAAGTCAGAATTCTTGTATAATAGTCTGGTCATATGTTGTGCAACTTGAAAAGCACAGATAGCCTATAACAATTTCCGCCAATGAATTTTTAGATCAATAGCATGAAATCCAATATATATGAGCAATCCCCATTTCAGCCTCTTTAGGTTTCTTATTTAGGGTGTTCATGCAATGAAATCTCAGCCTCAAGGTTCTTATAAAAACAGATTATTTTATGCGGGTTTCTACTGTAGATTAGTCCTTGCCAGCACGTTCTAGGGCGTGGCACTATTTTTCACAGATGAAATTCCCTTTAATCTGGTTGTTGGTAAATTTTTGGTCTACTAGCTGTTTTAGTTTCATCATTTCATCGCAGGTCAATTTGTTCGAATTGGAAAACGATGCGTAGCTGTTTTATGTTGTCGCATGTCACCTCTTCAAAAAGCTCAGGTATGATGACATTGATCTGCCATTGTCAATGCATAAGTATCTTACAAAACGAAATTTTCTTTCAAAATTCTGGTCAGAGTTCTGCCTAAAGAGAAATAAACTGTATTGACTTGTAATTATATTTGCTACACTATTTGGAGCACACGTTTCTTTTGTAAGAAGCAGACTCTCTGGCTTCAGCATGGATTTTTCTTTGTTCTTAAATTTAAAGACTTCCAATGGCAATAACAACCCAGATTAGGGAATTGTGATGCAAGAAAAGGGATGCTCAGGTTTTGTGAGGCATATAATTGGTGTTCATTCTATTTTCTTGCTAGTTTGATGAAAAATTTACTTGTAAAAACAGTTTTTTAAAGTTATTACTTGAAACTCAGTCTGCCTGTTTCTTAAATGTTTCTTAACTTTTGCCAAATTTTAGCCTGAAGTGTCTTAAAGACATACTTCTTATATAAAAAGCGTGTATCAAGACATATTTAGGCCAATTGCTACTCCCGCCAGTCCCTGTATTTCTTGCGACTATCTTGATTGTGTTCAGGTTTCGATTCTGCGCAATACAAAGTGATAATGAGCAACTTTCAGTTTTGAATCAAGTTAATAGTTATTATCGACCACGTTAATTCCTATGTAACTGGATGAATTACTCTTAAACCTTGTGTACAGGTCGTCAAACTGGTGAAACATTCTTTGGAAAAACCAATAACTTTGGCCATAGGAGATGGTGCAAATGACTGCAGCATGATACAAGAGGCGCATGTTGGTTGTGGAATCATGGGTAAAGAAGGAAGACAGGCTGTTAGGACAAGCGACTATGCTTTCCACAGATTCAAATATTTAAAGCGCGTCATTCTAGTTCATGGGTACAACTATTACACAAGATTAAGTGTTGTCGTCCTGTATTTCTTCTACAAGGTAAACTATGCGAGTTTTTAGTGGCTATATAGTGTTGTGTTTGTAGATTTTTGCAAAATTGTTTTAATTATTTTGTATTTAATTGTTAAAATCTTGCAGGGGAATTTTTTCTGGTGTATTTTGAAAAATGTTATTAAGTATTTCATCTAACACTTCATTGACGGACAATGCTTGTAAGCAACTAATTGCAGTTGTTGGGCGAATTCGTGTTGTGTTATCGATCAGAAAGTATCGTTTGTAACATCTTTTGTATTTATTTAGCTTAAATAGCAAATACAATATTTAATACTTTATAAAGGTACCCTCTTGAATTGAGATGTTATTAAAACGACTCAAGTGCTTTGAACTTGTAAATCAGCTGATAGAAAATTACAAACAGACCAAATTTGACAATTTATCTATAAGTTCACTTGGACTATTCGATAAGTCTTCTTCCAATTTTATTGATAAGATGAAAGATTTAGATATGAGCACTGACCAGACGAGCTTCACAATCAGAAAAATAATGAACATCACGATCAGATCTTCATATTTTATATTTTGCTGTCGCAACAGAGAATGGTGTAAACCGGAACTTATGAACTATTAGCTTATAGCATAAATGTTAGCATAAGAAGCCGATAGTAAACTACCTGCTATAGTAAGGTTTACAATTGTAATTAGTTGTTTTATAAACATTTTTTACACTGGCTAAGTTGTCATAAAGCTATAATTGTTGTTTGATTGGATTTTTATTTTGTGGCAACTGCAGTAGCTGAGATCTGTCTAATGTGAAAAGCGCCTGATATAATCGCCAGAAAATACTTAAAATTTTCAGTTATTGTTGATTTATTTGAAATTCTTTATTTATCAACGTTTTTCTCTATATCTTCAGTTAGCAATCATATTACTGTTTCAAATTTACTTATGTTTTTGCTACCAAATCAACTCTCAATGAGACGAAATGTTCATACAAATGATGTTGATTACAATTTTTGTCATAGAATGTGGCCTTCATAACCCCACAGTTTTATTTTCAATTCTTCTGTGGATATTCAGCAATGGTATGTTAATTGTTTTCATTTTAATCCGTTTGTTTCTATCTACTTACTGTAGTGTGATGTAACAGGGTTGCCACCAAATTAGGAAATTTAGGGGGAATATCAGGGAAGTTTATGTTCAATCAGGGAAAATCAGTGGAAAAGAAGATTTTTTGAAAAGTCAGGGAAAATCAGGGACGTTTGAAATTCGCTATTATTTTGTTTTAAAGTGGTCACTCTCTCTATTCTCAATCAAAAATTTCAACTGAATGTGGCAATTGTCAAATTTTCCCCATTTGTATAGAATCCTATTATGTGCCATCATTTGAGGGGCAATTTCGCGTTTAATAAAGCCAGAAGTCTCAATAGTTAAAATGGGATGATTAGCCAAAAAAGGATCAAGATTATCAGAGAAAGTCAGGGAAAATGAGTAGCATTTCACTCGAAATAGCTGGGCATATCAGTGAATTTTTCCTGAAATAGCTGCGGCACCCTGTTTACAAGTTAATCAGAAATAGTAACAATTGTCAATTATTCTACCTTGCAAGTATTTAGCAGACTTTTGCATGCATTCCAACGCGTTCTTGGATTTAGCATTAATTTTGATTTATAATGCTTGTTGTGACAATTTTTGTCGTATCCATTTGCTGAAATTTTTGAGTAACTCATACCGTAGGAGACCATGCAGTCTCAAGTACCCGCGTTTATTTAATTGCTCGCAAGAGGGATGGGTATAGGACTAGTTGCAAGTCAAAGAATTGAATAAGCCCTAATTGGTAATTACAAGAAACTATGTGAAGACTATGCAGATGACCTGAAGAGTAATATTATCAATAGACCCCATATTTTAAGCTATGCAACAAGAAATTGCCATGGTCTACATTTACGTAGTTAACTATCAATTGGAATTTGCCGAAAAGAATTTTCAATTGGAATTGGCCGAACAGAATTTCACATTTACATGAGTCTCAGCATGGAACGATACCCCACAACAGAGCTTTCTTCTACAATGATACGTTTGTAAACTTTTTCAGTGTTCAGATTCATAGTGTTTCAAAATTGGAATTCCTTTCCTTTAAGTTTTGATCAATGTTTCGTTAGGCAAATGTATAAAAGTAGGCCATCCAAACGGGAGTAAATTAGCAGAGGTAGTTGGCAGTTTCTTCTTATTGCTTGTAGCAGTCACTACGTGGTGTATTTTCTCTGTTACTACTGGCCCAAGGGTGCTCCTACGAATGTAATATTTAACGTTCTTGTTGATTTTTGGTCCTTATTAATCAAATGTATAGAAGGCTAATCTTTTTTCAGCCTATTTATGCTGGTGTGTTTTTAACGTGCTACAACATCTTCTTCACATCGTTACCCATTTTACTGTATGGTGTCTTTGAACAAACATTAAAGCCACAAACCCTGATGGATAAACCGGAGCTCTACAGGTTTGTTCTTTTACCAATTTGCCTGATTTGATGAAGTCTGAACTTTTCTTTATGCTTTGATCGTTTTCATTTGGACTTAACCAGCTACACAAATTCGCATGCAAACAACCACATTGGTTGGATGGTCTCGCCAATTTTCTATCCTTCCCTTCTGATCCATTTTTATTTTTATTTACCTCAAATCTCCTCCATCTGTCTTGTGTGGTACTCGAGATGTAGTTTTGTTTTCAAATTCCTTTCATCCTACATCATGTTTTCCAGGAATATTTCTGTGTGGATCATGAGTATCGTATTCGAAGACCCTAACATGCAGCGGTGTTTTGGTAGGGGGGAGGAGCATCGTCCACAGGGGATCTTAATTCAGCTATTACAGAACTTTTTCCTTTGTTGCAGGGACATTGCAAAGAACAGTAAAATGTCATGGAGGCAGTTCTTCTATTGGTCAATTTCAGGTAATTATCTTTCTCTTCCTTTTTCTTATAGTGAAATGTTTGCTCTTGTTTATAGCTGAGGGTATTTCATTGAAACCGGCATAGTAGCATTGAAATGCTCATTCAGTGTTTGGGAATGTATGTAGAATGTTGCTCATTTGTTTTTTTTATGATTGTAGGCATATGGCACTCTCTTGTCGTATTTTTCGGCTCAAAATGGCTGTTTGGCGAGGGATCCTTCCACAAAGATCTACTGGTATGTTTCTTTAGATGCATCCATTGATCTTTTCTCGTATGAGTGCTTTAGAGTCGGTTTAGCTTTGAAGAAGACAAGAGTTGTTGCTGATAGCTGTGTTACAAATGTGCGCGTATTCAGTTTACTTTGAATCAAATATTCGAATTTTTGTCTTGAAAATATTTGAATTTTAAACAATGAAAAACATTAAGATAATCGAATATTCGGATACTACGCTATTCGCTTTGCCCAATCTAGAATGATTAGGAACACTCATAACCAGTAGTGTACATGTTTTATATCGATTCTATGTACTACCGACACCTTTCCTGCAACTATCAGTTTATTTTGCGTCAAGTCAATGTTCAAAGAAGACTTTTGTAGACTGAATCACTTGCAAGTTGGAGATGGTATTTTTGTCAAAGATTTTGTTTTTTTTATATATATTGACGATTTACATGTCATATATTAAACCAAGTTGTCCCAAAAAGTGTCTCACAAATTGTTCTAGTAATTCCTAATTTACCTTCTTACTACTTCAGGGCTATGGTGTATTTTCATTTGGGATATTCGTTTTCACAATTGTTGTCTTTATCACAAATTTGAAGGCAAGTACTCTGTTTGTTTCTTAATTATGATTGTACGTTAATTATGCTAATTATGTTGATTATGTTAACTATGTTAACTATGCTATTTATGTTAATTTTGTTGCTTATGTTAATCTTAATTGTAATTGAATTGTGTTTCCTGCACCTTATTGAGCGGAGCTCTCATTGACACCGTGTCGTTTTGTTACAGCTGTCACTTTTAACACATTACTGGACTTGGCTAACACATTTTGTCACCTGGGGATCAGACTTATTCTACTTCGCATTTGTGCTTGTCCTGTGTGCCTTTGAATGGCCATGGTAAATACTCCTCATTTTGTTATACAATATTTCATACAACATTCTTCAAGCAACTGGGAAGCTTGTTCTCTATGATATACGGAAGAAATTGGAAATCTTCTGTGGTAAATGATGAGAATCATGAGTTCTCCTTTGTTCTAGTCTAGGGAGGAAAACTGCAAAATGTTTTGTTTTGATTAGAAACATTTTTGAAGTATTTACGGATAAAGGGAGATTTTTTCTGATTACTTTAAAGTCATGTGTTGATGCTTTTTTGTCTCAGAAAAATTGAACTCTTTCCGTTTATTTGTTATTTCTCTTGTTTTCATGTTTTCATATGATTGCGTGTCAGTCATTTGAAACTATGGGTAACGTGGCGAGATAAAACCTGCAAAATGTTCCATGGTGTTTACCCCTTTTATTGTTGTCTTAAATGTGTTATGCCATTGTGAAATAAGTAACGAATATCAAACTGCGGCAGTTGCAGTATATAGAATTAAGTTTTTATTTAAATTTAATACCGTATACAGTTTTATGCAATATACAGAATTAAGTTTTTCTTTATGTAAGAATTTCAGTGTAGCACTTGGAGCTGGGAAAATTGAACTATTGTACGATTTTACTAAAGAGGAAAATGCAACAACTGTTTGGATACTTTTAGTGTTCAATAGATTTCTGTACACCCATTAAGTTGCTTTTCTCTAAAGCTTTTCTTTAGAAGATTTTGCACCCCTCAAGAACTCTTTATAAAGTTTTCATACTCTCTCCAATTGTATCCTTTTCCCGGTACCCACATGGCTGCCACAGAACCTGGAAAACTGGAAAATATCCATTTGTTAAGGTCAATGAAAACCTGCAAGAGTCAAGGAAATGTCATGGAATTATTTTTGGATTACTTTAGATAGCCACTATCCTTGCATTATAACTGGTGTGGCCACAAGCGTGGCTACTAATGTATGTAGCCCACCATAGTCCTCTGGGCTGACACTTCCCCTTTGGTCAGGGGAATGTCAGGGAAAGGTCAGGGAATGTTGCTTTTATTTTTCTGTGGCAACCATAACCCAGAGTTGTAAGAAATAACCCCCTAGTTGGAGGATGTAATGTTGTTCATTTGTATTTCTCTCCCAGGAAAGGCATAAAGGATACATTCAACTTAAAGCTCGACTTAGATCTATATAAAATCATATACTTCCTCATGGTTTCTCCAGCGTTCTGGTTTGGATTGTGCGTGACAATTGTCATGGCAGTATTACCAGACATACTTGGAACTATTATTTCGCGACAATTCACCCCTACAAACATTCAAAAGGCACAGGTATGCTTGCACTTTTCACATTTTGCCACTTGAATGTTAGTTTGATTTTGAAAAGAAGGGCGAACACTATATTCTATCATGCAGGGTGTATACGTAAGCCTCCATTTTTGTATTCATGCACCTATAGAGCAGAATTAACTATATGTAAAGTTTGTATATCAATTTATTCTGCAACGAAAGAATAATTTTAGTTTGGTAAGAATATCTGTTCAGACATGATGTGGCTTTCTTAAAAGACTGCGTTTCTTTCCGCGATCTTTGGTGTATTGCAAACTGTCGTTGTGAAAAAGTGTGAGCCACCTTTCATATCCAAATGAAGCAATAGGCAGGCATTAGTATTAAGTTTATGGTTTCTTTTGTTGCAAATGAAGATAGGAATATCTTCATTTGTATCTTTTATTAGTTGCTTTATGGACCTCTTTACTCAAGAAACTTTTTGCGTTTACCTGCTTTTATGGTCATTTCTATTTATAAAGGTTTCAAAATATGTTGTTTTTCCATAATGAAAGTGCCTGGCAAACTTTAACTTTGCTCCTTTATGGAACAATTCTCGCAAAAGCTTTTTGCTAGAGGACTTTAAGTTCGTCCATAGAGGAGGAACTTGAACGTTACTTGGATATTGACCAAGGTACTCTACTATTTAACAGCTTCATCAACACTTAGTATTTGGTTAAAGTGCTTGAGATTTCCACAGCAACCAACTTCTGAAAGCCGCCTCAAACAACGAATGAAAATGAGACAATATGGACCTTGTGTTTGGAATAGCTCCTCAATTGAGTTAATATCTGTGTATTTTCCACCTTTTGGTAGTGTTACTTCAATATATTTTCAGTTACCACTTTCATGAAATTATTTCATTTCTGTACGTGATGTCTGATACAAGGAAGAGTTTCAAACAGCTTGTATTTAAGTTTAATCAGCTTTTCAATTTTTTTAACAAGAAAGTGAACGTGCTGTTACTCGCCTTCTTTTCAAAGGCCCGTAAAAAGCTAGCAACAGGAACCCGATTGATATGCTGAGCTTGAGAAATTAAGTTTGTTTGGTAAACTGATATAAGTAGGAAAATAAATTTAAATATATCTGAGTTATAAAACTTAATTATCTAAGTCAATTAAATCGTTCTAAATTTGTTTTTAAGGATGAAGAGAAAGATTTTCACCGGCATACTGGTCGCAATCGAGTGTCAGATATGGAAGCAAAAATCAGTTTAGGACAAATAGACTCGAATATCTCACAGACAATCCCACCTGACAACCAGTTTGATGATAATGTTAAGCTTATTAAATATAACCAAAATGCAACAAAGCATTCAGAAACTATGGCTTAAATTTTACTTGTAAAGCGTATTTACCACTGTATAAATTTTGAACGGGTATAATTTGGGAAATGACCCTTTGTCATCTGAAGATATTGTCTCAAGTATTTTTAGTCTTAAATGGAGGTTGAATTTGCGTTAGAGATCCATGTTAAAAAAGGTGCTAGGACCATTTCTGATTTACTTAGGCCCCATTTGCGTTAATTCTCCATTGTGCCAACGATTCATAATTTCTAAGAGGTAAAAAGTCATTTGCCTTTCATCCTCAACGTTGGTTCTTAAATAGTACACGATATATTAATAATTAATGATTGAAAAATACACATGTGGGATGAAGTCAAAGTATTAATCTTTTTCCTATGCTACCTAACTATTTACTAAGATATTTGAGATTTCCATTGTTATATTGATATTAGGTGATCGAATGAAGCCAGTGTATGATAAGCTAATTGACTGAAGGTTTGCTAGTTTAGTGCCTGAGTAAAATACATTAATCGAACGTGCATCAGTGATGCTGTAAATTGATTTTTAACAAGTATTATGAAGGTTAAAAGAGTAATAATTATCTTGTATGTTTTCCTTATAAACTTAGAATTCTCTAACAATTACAGTCGTGTCTGATTTAGATCAATGACTCTTTGCCTCATAAATTTACGTTTAAAATTGCCCTTTGACCGAGTCGCGTTGATACATACTGGCTCAAAACCTATGGTTTTCAACGATGAGAAATTATTCGTGCAGCTGAGAGATTCTTGCTTTTGAAAATGCACGATAGTTACTTTTTAAAGTAGTTCTGGATTTTATTATATTTTGGAAGGAGTTTTTCTCCTGTTTTGAACTCTTCTATTTAGGAATCCACTTTAAACAGACATTGGTTTTTTTATTTAGCCTTCATAGTTGCTTGCTTATAATGTACATATATACGTACATGCATGCATATATACACACACACACACACACATATATTT
>WIPJ01067413.1:149986-162732 GCA_018155075.1 Cassiopea andromeda
TATATATATATATATATATATATATAAATATTTATATATGTAAATATATATACATAAAGTATTATTTCGTCCTTTATTATGCTCTATTACTCTAGAAGAGAATTCCATAGATCAAATGAGCATGTGAATTTAAAAACTTACATTTTCTCCTGATTTTGGATCATACATAGGTGCTTCATAGGTTCCAGAAGAAATCCAAATCGTTTTTGTCTGTCGTACATAGCAAAGGCCCCTAATAGTTGAACTATTGAAAAAAGGGCTAATTGAAAACAAAATGAGGCTTTTCATGCAAAGTGAAAAAGCGCCGCAAATTTGAGGGATAATTTTCAGAAGTCGAATATGACTTGACAGAGAAAGAATGAAGGTAACATGACAAACATGCCTTTCAGCAGGGAAAACTGCAAAATTTAGCTATCATTTCTAATTACAAATGATATTTCAAAGGCACTTTAAAAACAAAGCTTCATCCTAAATAGACAAGAGACAGCTGCCAAAAATTTCGAAGCTAGATATTATGAATCTAGCTTTCCAGAAAAAAGAGTAGATTACCAGGAAACATTCCCAAGTAGTTTAAAATAAGTAATTGTTTCAAACTAAGCTTAGGTTCAAAATACCAAAGACTTGTCATCATGAAAATAATCAATACTGAAGTAAAAAGATACAAACTTGAATGAATCAAAACGATGCATAATCTGACCATCTTGTGACCAAACTTTAACGATTTTGTCAAAACTACCAGAGAAAAGCCTATGATAAGAAGAGCACTTGTCAATACTAACAGAAAGCGGTGATAAAGAATGAGATATATGAATAATATTCACTAAGACTTCATGTTTTGAATATAAGCTGGAATAAGTGGCAAGGAAGCATCTGATAAGACAGAGAAGACACCTTCACTTCACAACTGTTATTACTTATAATTTTTGCCAAGCACTCGGCGATAATTAGAGACATGAAACACAGAAGAATTCCTATAGCAAAATCTTCTGAGCACAATATTTGCTTTAACTAATGTATAATCCCTCGACTTGCAAATTGATTTTTAAGATATATTGTGGTAGAGAATTTCGATCAAACATATTGCACGCTCCTTTAACAACATAATAAGGATTATATAGGCCTATCTATACACTATGTAAGGAAACCAATTAAACATACCATGTATTGTTCTCACTATCTTTCGCAATGGCTAAACAGGTAATACCTGCATCATGAGCTGGATATAATCTAAGTGAAGCAAGAAGAAGGTTCTACACATTTACCTCTACAACTGGGGTGTCGAAAGTTTCTTAACTGAGAAAAGTACAGCTAAATAGGCTAAGGGTTGGATCAGAGACACCAAAACTCGCATATTGAGATGATAATTTTGTAAAATTTCCAACTCGCTAATTTGATGTCAACAGCATTGCTTTCAGGCGTGAAAATGCATCTATAATATGCAACTATGTTTTCAAACTTCGATGAGGGATCTAATAGAAACCTGAAAGCGGGCAGCTGTTGAACCATGGGCGGGCGTAGTTTGGGAGCTCCTGCTATCAAATCACAACCAAAAAAGTTATACCTAGTAAAAAGAGAGTATGGTTGAGTAGAAAGAAGGCGAAAAGGAAGCTTTGTCCAGTAGAAAAGTTTCACTAGTCTTTGTAGGCCATCATACTATTGGCTCTAAATCTATCATTTGCAAACACACGCACAGGTTCCTAATCTTCCTTGTTCAGTGCTTAGTCACATCAATAATTTTCAAACTTAGCAAAAATCTTTGACCAGTCTAAATGAACAGAAGCCGTTATTTATTCTATCAAGATGTTCTTCTGTTGTCATTTTGTGACGTCACTCGTAGGCTAATCTTCAAAGAGAAAGTACTTACACTATTGCAGGCTTGATCTCTCCCTTCCCAGGATACGAATAAGAGTCATATATTACAATGCGACGATCATACCTTCAAAGAAGAAATATAACATTTAATAATCAATTAAAAGGATATAGAGTCTGTGTGCTCTAATTGCTATATAAAATAGCATTGATGAAGTAAAAACAGACTGGCTCTGTTCATAAGTCTTACAATTGCAATAAGACATGAAAACCTCTTATAAGCATACCCAGCAGAATAAACTCTCGTTTCATGGCAAATAACATTCCTCACAATGTCGGTATGGTCTTTTGCAATGTAGCCTATAAAGCGAATCAAAAACCATTGTAAAAGCAATTGATCAATGCAAAACATAGATATGATAACGTAGGATTACAAACAGATTCATTGAGCATATCCTGAGAGAGACAAAGACTGAAAATCCAGATACAGGGCTGTCCATGCATTTTGATCTCACTATTCGGCTGTACGATCCAATATTTATCAAATATTCGATTAATTGGTGAGTACGGGCGTGGTCAAAATTTGGGCTTATTCGAATGTAGGTGTGGTCAGATATAAAATGTTTCACTATAATTGGCATTTTATCGTCGCAACAAACCTTCAACTAATCATGACCTGCTGCTATGTTGATTTATTTCTTATCTACATTTGTTTTTACTACTATAGCATATTTTTCTTAGAAAATTATGATATATTGTTAGATTTGCAGATAGCCAGTTATACGCTACCTTAAAGAGAGGTGCATGAATGTAAAGTAAGAAAAAAACTGAACTAGATGAACTTTGAAAATAATTGACAATTTATCAAAAGTTAGCTGTGTAGATAGCCAATAGCTAATTTACTCCAAGAAGATAACGAATAATTTAACCTAATAATGTGTAATTTTCGCAACATTTACCCTAATTCTCTAACAGAAACTTTTCACAGTCTGAAGAAGCCATTATCTCCATTCCATGGTTTTATTTTTCGCTTATATTCAGTGAGTATTAGATCTTCTAATTTTGCTTGGTAAAGAGGACTACAATGGACAATCTCTGTACTGCATATTATAATGTCCTATGTCTCCTGTACTGAATATTATCATGTTCTATGTCCTCTGCACTGAATATTATCATGTCCTATGTCTCCTGTACTGCATATTATCATGTCCTATATCCTCTTTACTGGATATTTTCATGTCCTATGTCCTCTTTACTGGATATTATCATGTCCTATGTACTCTGTACTGAATATTATCACGTCCTGTATCCTCTGTACTGAATATTATCATGTGAATATTATCGTGTTCTATGTCCTCTTTACTTAATATTGTCATATCCTATGTACTCTGTACTGAATATAATCACGTCCTATGTCCTCTTTACTGGATATTTTCATGTCCTATGTCCTCTTTACTGGATATTATCATGTCCTATGTCCTCTTTACTGGATATTATCATGTCCTATGTACTCTGTACTGAATATTATCACGTCCTATGTCATCTGTACTGAATATTATCATGTGAATATTATTATGTTCTATGTCCTCTTTACTTAATATTGTCATGTCCTATGTCCTCTGCACTGAATATTATCATGTCCTATGTCCTCTGTACAGAATATTATCATGTCCTATGTCCTCTTTACTGGATATTTTCATGTCCTATGTCCTCTTTACTGGATATTATCATGTCCTATGTACTCTGTACAGAATATTATCACCTCCTATGTCCTCTGTACTGGATATTATCATGTGAATATTATCGTGTTCTATGTCCCCTTTACTTAATACTGTCATGTCCTATGTCCTCTTTACTGAATATTGTCATGGCTTCAAGTTACACCTCGCAACCAGGGTCTCTAAATTTAAAACCATATTGTGTAACCATAGGAGTCAGATGTGAAATGCCAAAGCAGTTATATGTAGTTTTATATTGCTAGATAAATGTTCAATCCCAAGGGGGTGGTCATGGTATTTTGCGCCCCATGTTCTGTCATTGTATTATAGTAAAGTATTTCGTAAATTTAGCTATTTTCTTATGTAAACTTGTGTATTTGATATATAATAAAAGAAAATGTCCTATGGTGTATTCTTTGCGCTTGGAAATAGCTAGTGATTCTAACTCCTTAAACTAATATGACTATTTCTATCTGGGATAATATTCCTCATCGATGGCGGGTTGAGGCCGTTTTTGGCTTTGAAAGCTTCAGCTACCAGCAATTGCAGATCATTTTCAAGAATGGTCAAATATTTATTCTTTAGATTTTTCAGCTGAGAATTACTATCTTTGCATGTCAATTGTAGTGATCTATCTTGCAATTACATAGTCTGGAATTGATCGTCCTGTCATGAAAAAAGTATGCAAGTGGGCGATAAATGGTTTGATAGCATTCATTTAAATTTATGGCAGATCAATGTACCAGGAAAGGCGAGTGATTGAATGTAGATCTTTATTAGTAGTTTTTTAAACAAATTTTTAATATGTTGTTTTCACTTATTGGTATAAATATGTACCAACATACAAATACAAAACGATACCACAAGGATCATGGAAATACATAGCAACCCTGTGGCCAATACAGAAAACATAAGAACACCAGGTCATTCGCTCGTTATGCAACTCCTACGCTAGGGAGGAGAGCACCTCAAATACCATAACAGTATTTGAAAGTCACTTTTCAAATGTTCAAATGTTTAATGCTTAATACTAAACATGTTTGAATTCATATGCTTAACATGTTCTTTAATACCTACTTTCTTGCCACAAGTGACACCTAATAGTCCTTCATATTTACTTTCACTGACTTATAATTGCCAATTGTATGGCTTCAACAGGCTTATTGTAAAAGCAATCCAAGGGGGGATATTTTTGACCTCCCCAAAGCACCATTGTACAAAACCATTTCAAGGGCTAATGACATATGAAAATATGTACCATTCGCACTTCAACCATAAAATCAAATTACTTGACTCTAATGGCTACACCTGAATTATTGAATAATTCAACTCCACTCTAGTTGTCAAACAATTTGACTCAGTCTGAATAATCCTGAAAGAGGTAGTTAAATGCTGACTATTAGGCCTTTGGTGGACAGCCCTACATCAATAGCAGAAAGCTGCAACAACATCCGTGTCATTCTATTTCATAGTGCAAACCATCTTAGAAAGTAATCAGAAATCAAACTTTTATTAATTTTTTGTCACCTTGCTGAGAAATTTAACAAATATCATCTTATTCTTATGGAAAATTCTATAAATATAAAGGAAGCACATTCTGCAAGGAGAAGCACTGCAGGTAGAGCACAATCACTCTAATTAAACATAAATGTTTCAAACAGGAGAAAAATTAAACCTAAATATTTATTTTGAGATGGAGTTGAAAAATTCAGCAATAGAGGTAGAAAATCTAACCTTTTTTATTGACGATATGCCCTTGATCTCTAGCTAAAGAAAGAAATCAGCAAATGTTATCTATAAAAGGTAAAGAAGTCATCAAAAAGATTAGAAAATTATATCATTCCAGGGACAACAGAGCGTGCTTTTGGGTGAGGGAGCTGATGAGTGGCAAGCTCCTATAGAGCGTGGTAGTGGGAATCAAGGGCGGAGTCCCTTAGCATTTTTATAAGTGTACCATTTTCATCTGTATCCGAGGGACAGATGAAAATTATTCAAAAAGTTGATCATGTTCCAATTGAAATCCTTCTTCTATCAGGCTATTTCTTTGATGCTGCAAATTCAAACAATAGGATATTTTTAAAGGAGATACAATTTTTCATTAAGTAATGACTGCTCTTTCTCTTCTAACCATAGAAAGCACTAATCGAGTCTCAAATAGATTAAGTCACATGTCATGGTGGGGCATATCTGAGGGTGGGACCTACCTAAAAGTCTGGTTCTTGGGTGGGGGCTTGATTAAGATGAGGGATTATTTGAGGGAGGGACAGTTCAAGGATTTACAACATTCAGAGAGTGCTTTGACAAAAATGTTTGATTATGGTCATATATTTACTGATGTAGCAGCTGCTGCTGCTTTAGCCTTCAAAACTAAAATCACATGTTTTTAGCAGTTGAGAGGGAGATGCCAACAGGTAAAAATGGAATAAAAGGTGCAAAACAAACCTTTGAGTTTATAGACCCTAACAGCAGCAGTCATCCCAAGAACAAGCTGTTCCCTTCTTGGATTCCAGGCCATTGCATAAACTGGTGATCCAATCTAGTAAAATGCAGATAATATTTTTGAGAGGAAATCAAGCAACTTCAAATCCTATATTCAAAAGAAAACAAGTCTAAAATGCCTATAATAATTCACACTTTTGAAAAAGAAATATGTCTATATGAAATAGGCTGAACTTAGGCAAAAATTAAGAACAATTTAAAAAACACAGGCAGCCTTAGTTTCAAATATTAACATGAAAAGACAAGAAAATTTTTGAATAAGCTAGAAAAAAATGGAGACAACAACCATTGCACTCTTCAAAAAGCTGAAAATTCTATTTCTTGTATCAT
Organism: Cassiopea andromeda; assembly: GCA_018155075.1. Taxonomy (NCBI): domain Eukaryota; kingdom Metazoa; phylum Cnidaria; class Scyphozoa; order Rhizostomeae; family Cassiopeidae; genus Cassiopea; species Cassiopea andromeda. The sequence goes on from WIPJ01067413.1 coordinate 156,343, forward strand.
AGTTGCCAAAGCTGGGTTGCTTTTACTATTAAAAAATCCAAAGAATTTAAGGAAAAAGTAAGAAACATCCATCCTGACTTGAAAAATACTACGAAACATCCAGACTGAAGGCAGACAGCTTTTTTCTCACAAAAAACCTATCCTCAAAGAATACCATAAACTCAATTGAAAGATATGGAAAAAGTAAGTCTATAAGGGTCACCTGACAAATATATAAATTTGGGAAGACTATTATAATGGATTTACATTTTCATTAATACTGCAAAATAGTTCCCAGCTCTCATAAAAGGCAAATAGATACAAAATTTAAAAAATTGATGGCTTAACATACCTGTACCTTATCATGGGGCTGAAAACCAGAACCCCATGCCATTAAGTAGCCATCATTTGAAGCTGACAACATCAACTTTGCATCACTCCTAAGAGGAAGAGGTTTACCAAAATCTATCTGCAAAGTTGACAATTTCATACTGAACTACAGCCAATTCCAAATTATTGGGACTGCCTTGGGGTTTTGAAACGGTCTCAGTTATCCAGAGTCCCAGCTAAGCAGAGGAAAATGATCCCACATAGTTAGAGTCCCAGCTATCTGAGATTTAAGTTATTGGGAGTCAAACATACTACAATTGACAATACATTATGAACTGTCAAAAAGATTTAGTACTTCAAGAATTATTGTTAACTGATATGCTTCATTGCAAGAGAGCTTTTGCCAATAGGAATATCAAAAAAACATGCAAAATTTTACATACAATAATTACTAACTAGCATCTGTTATAACTGATGGGAGTGTCAAACCTATGAATGCAGAATAAGAAACATATAAACTTTTAAAAGCTCTCAGTTTCAAATCATTTTTATTTGTGGCTGCTTATTTACATGAGTTTAAAAAAGTAGGACCATATTGCAAAATGCTATTTACAGACATATTTTCAAGTAACCAACATTTCATAGTGCATAAACACTATATTGCAGAAATTCTGATGTACAGCTAGAACACCAAAAGCTTTGAGCATTGTCTATGGTAAATATTTTCTCTCATTTTTCTACATCAATAGCTTCTCAGCTCTAACTGGCAATCTAACCAATGCTTATTCTAGATATAAAAAAATCTACCAGAACAAGAAACAGGTAATCCATCCACCATGCTCATGGAATGTTCTTACAGCTTTTCCTGGCTCACCAGAGGAATAGTCCCAGGCCTTTATAACACCATCTGAAATCAACCAATAAATAGCAAAAATACATCCTATAACAGGCAATAAAAACAGGGTTTTTAACATGCAATGCCATACAAAATGTGAAGTTCTAAACTTTATGCAATTCAAACAAAACACATGTGCAATTCACAAGTTCATTATTCAGTGACCTAAGGGTGTAAGTATTGGTATGAATTGGTAGATATTGGTATGAACTGATAAGGAAAAAATCAAAGATGGACTATCAGAGGCAGTAGCATTTCTATACTTATTCATCACATATAAACAGGCAATTCAATCCCATCTGCAAACAAAAGAATACAGCATCACTGGATTTTATGTGCAGTTCTTAATTGTTCTTAAAAGAAACCCTGCATAGAACAAATTATTTTGGAATAGTAGAAAATTTCAAATGCTTAGTTAGATCATGGAAAGTTCAAGACCCTAATGATAACAGTACACATCGGAACATATACAAGTACTATCAATAATCCAAAAAGGAAATCAAAAGCAAACAATACATCAATGCAAATGTTCATGTATTGTTTGCTTTTGATTTGCCTTTTGGATTATTGATAAATTTATATTTAGTATGCAGTTGATAAAGAGCAATCTGACCTTCAAACCCAGCAAGTAATTCATGTCTTGCTGGATTGTAGGCAAGAGCAGTTACGTTTTTTACATGAGTATCTTTGATCACTGGCAATCTTTCCATCGCCATCCTTGCTGTTATGGAACTGTCGAGCTTTCATACTACATTGAACTTATTTGTGAAACAATTTGATTTGTATGAAAATCTCTGAAACAAAACACAAAACATTAATACCATGCAGCTACATGCATGTGAAAGCTCTACATTATACCTTCTTTCAAGATACTTATTCAATAAAGATAAAAAGCCATTTGGTGTTTTTTTGAGAACATGCACACAATATGCAAGGGTGAGGTGGTATAGTGGTTAGAGCACATGCCTCCTGTGCAGAAGGTCTACAGTTTGAGTCTGACTTGATGCCCTGACTGAATGCTTGCTCACTGTTCACCCTGCAGTAAATGGGTACTTGGTGGCAACACAAGGGAGGTAAAGGTGGCAAGGAATTGGCTACCCTACCTTATATACCAATGGTTCAGGATTAGTGTCCTCCCTAACAGGCACTCCACTACATATGAAAGTATATGGGGCTACCTTTACTTTGTACACAATATGCATATGAAATATGTAAAAACACTCAAAAACTATTCTATGCTTATGCATATCTTCCAACTCTCACATTCTGGCCATGAGACTCCTGGTTTGTGATCTTATCTCATGGTCTCATGGCATAACCTTGAAATCTCATGGTTTTCCTCCAGAAGAGCAAACTCCTAACAAACTCTAAAAAGGCAGCAAAAGTGTACAACTACGAAGAAAAAAGCCACATGGTCGAGCAGATATAATCTATAAACAGCAATTACATATAATGGTGAAAATAATGTGGACATTTAATTCAAAATTGTTTTCTTTTTGAACATTTAATAGTCAAATAGTTGGGAGGGGGCAAGCCAATTCCTGTAATAAGATGAGTCACCTTTGTCCATTAAAGATTAAAAATTATAGGCAGATGACAGTGCCCATTTACCATCTTCCCTTTGGATTCTGCCACTTGCAAAAATCTTAAAATTCTGAAACTGAATCTCAAGATTTTTCCAAGTTAGTTTTTGATACCTCACAGTTTTAGGTTTTTAGAGGTTGGAAGGTCTACATGTGTCACATATTATGTCATTCTGATGAAAACAGTTAAGGCAATGAGATTCTACTTTGAAAGATCAGAGAAAGGGTTTACATGCAGATCTAGAGCAAGTTTCATAACAACACTGAACAAAGACATCAAAAGAGCAAAATCAATGAAAAGAGACTTTCCAATACAAAGGAAGATATTGAACACTGATAGCACAGAACTAAAAAACTTGGAGAAGGTTGTCAGAAAATAGTCTGCAATCCAGCAGAATTGGAAATTTACATTCCTTTCATTACTGTGTGCTAATATGTTAGTATTTTGATATGGGTAGGAATAACACCCATATCAGTGAAAGTCCTTCCAGAAATTCCAAGTTATGGGACTAGGGAAAAAGGGAAATTTGTTTGGAAAAATTTGTATGGAAGTGACCAAAAGTAGGCAAAATCTGAATTCATATTCAAATTCTCCATATATGAATTAGGAGGTATGCAAATTCCCAGGATAGTTGGCAAAATATTGTTAAGTTGACAATAAGCTGAAGTCTCCCCAAAATATTGTCAGATATCATAATGGCCACCATTGATAATTTACTGCAAATTCAGCTAAACTTCAAATGCACATAACTTCTAAACTGTATTGAATTTTGATGTAAAATGTCCAATGTCACCCCTTCATATGGTGCAGTATCTGCAGTAAAAAAATTGGCCAATTCTGCGACGTAGGGTTTCATGACCTTGATGATTTGAAATGGAATGACCCAAAAGGCAGTCACAGAAAAGAACAAAATAATAGGAAAATCATCATTCCTGTAACTAAGCATAGATGGGCATGGTAGGGTGGTAAAAGCCATGATAGGGTGTGGTGTAAGTTACTTAACCTGAATGTCTATCCACCTATATGATAAAGCAAAAAATACTGTGACATGTCTTTTGATCATAACTGAACTGGCATAAATTTACAAGCCAAGCAGTGAATTGCACCCTTAAACCGGACACCTCAGACTAAGTGCACAAGTGCACACCTTACTTTTCACTAGTGCAAACTCAATAACTAGTCAAAAAAGCCATTCTTTGCAGTTTGGGTTAGTGCTATAGCCTATGCAACGTCGACCATCTGGTATTGTCAACCGTCGTCCATAACCTTTGAGTAAGTATATCATGAAAGTGCATTTACTTCCTGGTAAGAACATCTATCACTAAGTGGAATATAAGAGGGAAATTGCAGAGCTCTGCTGCATAAAAGTTACAACTGAATTCTAGCTGCATGGGAAATCTCTAGTACAAGCCAAAATTCCAACAATTTGTAAATATAAACATGCCTTGCCAACAGGAATAAACATAATAATATCTCAGATGCACGTATATAAACGAATACTCTAAGTTGCACTTGTATCTCAAATCAAATCAAAGAATTAATCAACACTGAGTGGAAATGCAAAAAACCAGGCGACATACGTGATAATTTCGCATTTCAAGTCCCCCATTGACTGATCATTTGCCGCCATTGGCTTTTCTGTTGTTGCTAGGAAACAGCTGAGCTAGAATAATTAACGTCAGCAAATTCGGTCACAGGGTTCACGAAGCGTGTACTTTAGGTGAACGAATCCGAACTGAAATTCTCTGGTCCGGATCCGATCTAATCCGAAAGAAAATACTTTATCTAACGTTAGCAAAAATAAAACTTTGCAACTAACGTGGGCTAACTTTTTTCAGTGTTGGTAACTTCTCTTATCGTCCGGGGAAGTACCACCACTCTATCTGTTGGTGCTTTCAGTGGACTTGCCTCTTTTTAGCATTAGGACAGAGATTCCAGGTCTTATTGGCTGGTAGCGTTACTGTGATTAGTTGCTGTGTTTGGCAGATCTAGTTGTTTGATTTCAGGCTATACATGAGGGAACTGTTGGACAGGCTCGCCGGAACGATATTGGAGCAAGGGGGCCAAAAGGACCAATAGAGCACTAACTTTCATGGTCACCTCTTTGGAACACCGCCTAGCATAGGCACCTCTTTGGGACCCAAGGCACCTCTTCGAGACATTTTTGCTCTATCCTTTAGCAGAGCCTATATTTCAAACAGTGGCACAAATAGCACTCTCTTCCAATCATACTTTGCTTGTTTATATAGCATATTTGATCTACGCAGCACCATATCAATGTTTAAAGAAGGATTCTGTTGCATTTTTTACTGGGCACTTTACTCCTCCTGCTCCCCCACACGAAAGACAGGAAGGGCGCTTGCTCCTCTCTGCCCCCATGCCTGGCTTCGCTGCTGTTGGAAAGGTGGACTGGAGGATTAGGCTTGACAACGAACATATTGTAGGGGTTATACTTCTAGGTCTCTCTAAAGCTTTTGGTTGCATTACACATGACTTACTAATAGCCAAACCACATGCTTATGGGTTGGATGAAAGTACTCTAGTCCTTATGTACTCCTACCTGAAAAGGAGGAAACAGTCAGAATCAAACTCTCCCTTTCCAACTATTTCATCAGGTGTGCCTCAGTGTTCTGATTTTGGCTCCATTCTGCTGAACTTCTATACATTAATGATCTAGTTCTATTCATGAAACGAGCAAATCTATAAAACTATGCTGAAAATAATGCTCTGGCTTTCTTTTCCAAGATTTATTCAAATTTGATGTGGGTGCTGGAGAAGGAAGCTAGAGTAGCTATGACTTGGCTTAAGCATAATCGAATGATAGTTAATCCGGAAAAGTTTCACGTAATATATTTGCGTAATGATTAAACAAACACAAGAGGAGAAACTTTAAACATTAAAGGAGAACTAGTAATGTCGGAGAAAACGGTCAAGCTACTAGGAGTCAATCTAGACTGTAAGCTAAACTTTGAACAGCATATCTTTGAAATTTGTAGGGAAGCTGCATCACAATTGAATGTTTTAAAAAGACTCAAAAGAATTATTGCTTTTAACGAAAAGAAGATCCTTGTCCAGAGCTTTATCTTTTTAAAATTTTATTATTGCCCTTTGAGCATGGAATTTTTCTTCAATTAAGCTCTTACAAAAAATTGAAAAAGTCGAAGAACGTACTCTTAAATTTTTACACAATAACCAACTTAGTTCAAATGGCGATTTCATTCTGAAATCAGAATGATATAATATACATTTTTCCCTACTAAGATTCCTCTGCATTGAAATAATCTAAACTATAAATAAATTAAATCCTCTTTTATGCAAGAAATCTTCAAAGTAAATACTTTAGCTACTCATTGAGAGACGTAAACAATTTAGAACATTACAAACCAAATCAAGTTACTTTTGGCTCAAATAGCCTCAAATCCTTGGGACCTCAAATATGGAATGGACTGCCTAATGAAATTGGCAGAAAATCTGAATATTTTAAAAGACATGCTAAAAATGTGGGGGGGGGAATTTATTGCAACCGTAGGTTATGCAAATATGCAAACTGTAATTAGTTTATTCTATAGTATATTGTAAGCTGAATCATATATATATATATA
>WIPJ01067413.1:162873-175222 GCA_018155075.1 Cassiopea andromeda
TATATATCTATATAAAAAAAGTATATATATATAAAATATATTTATGTATTTATTTGCATATATTGTAAGCTGACAAGTTAAGATACACATAAGTCTACTGCCAGATAGTACAGAGGGTGGAACCCTTTTGGAAGCTCTTTGGGAGGCTACTTCGTCAGCTGGTTTATAATCTAGGGCTATCTGCTATGCCAGTTTGCGACTGGAGCCAATCCTAATTCGCAGCTCTTGGCAGCCCTTCGGAGGCTACAGGATACCTATAGAAACTTTCATAGGCTCATTAACAACCACTGCTTTTATCACTTTCACCGACCCAATCATCACTCATTTTATATTTCTACTATGCCTTCCATTCACACATATATTAGCTCTACTGCAGTTACCAATATGGCACATTCTACACTCTTTTCTATCTTACTTTGCAATATCCGTGGACTATCCTCAAATCTCAACTCTGCACACCAACATTTCTAGTCCTCAAACCCTTTGCACTTTTCCTCACCGAAAATAAAATCTAACCACTTGACCGAAATGACAATTCTATTCTCTCTCCTCATCTGCAATGTCCTGGATATGAGCTTTTTTCTACTTTCCTTCCCTAATGGTGCTGTTTGTGCATTTATCCTCTCTGATCTACAAAGCTCTCGAAATACTCAACTTTACCTCTCAAGTCCTGGTTTTCAACTAATCTGGCTGAAAACATACCTTCTTAATACTCCAAACTTCGGTTGTACCCTATGCCGCTCACCAGCTTCGACTATCAATTAACACAATTAATCTTCAATCTCCAAGCTCTGAAATCAGCATCCTTGGTGACTTCAATGTCCGAAATTGAGACTGGCTTACTCACTCTTTACCTATCACTAGCCTTGCTGGACGTGATGCAGAGACCTTTGTTATTATGAACGATCTGTCAGAATTGATGCCAGAATCCATACATATTCCTGATCGCTCAGGGGACAAAAGCTAATACACTCGATCTCTTTGTTACAAAAAACCCAGATATTTACTCAAACCCTACTGTAGGTTCTCCTCTTGCCAACTCTGATCATTGCCTTATCATCCTAAAACATACCTTTGTCTCCCACCAGAAATTATCTTTTACTATAGCAAAGCTGAATGGGACTCTCTTCAAACCTATCTCGCTGCATATCCCGCCTTCCTCTTTTGCCACTCTCATCACTAATGGAATTCTACTTGGTATGGATATTTTCATCCCCATTTCCCATAAAATTGGCAGACGACATTCTCCAAAGTGGTTCAATTCACAATGTCCAAGACTGACAACATTAAAGCCATCGCTTCAAAGAATGGAAACTCCACCAAACTCCATATGCTAGAGCTCTATTTCATAAGCTCGTAGTTTATGCTCCAGAACTATCAATTATGCCAAAATTTCCTTTGCCAGCCACATCAACTACAAGATTGCTTCATGTCAAACTGGATCTAGTTTCTTCTGGTCCTTAGCTGAAGTTGTCTCGCAAAACTTCTGCCATTCTACTTTTCCACCTCTAAACACCAACTCTGGCTCATTTTCATGCAATACTTGTAAAGGCAGCCTGTTCACATCAAACTTCGCTACTAATCTCCTTTCTACCATAGATTTACAATCACAATGTTCCCTATTAAATTTTATACACCTAATTTTCGGAAAGCCCTTATTTAGCTCAACACTCCAAATTTAAAGTACCTGTTGCTATACCTGCTATAGTTCTAAAGTCCTGTGCTCCTGTACTCGCTCCTTTTCTCAACAAGCCTTTTCAGCTTTCCTACAATTTGGTATATTCCTTTCTTCTTGGAAACTTGCTCACCCTTCAAACCATCACCCTATCTCAATCACTTTTCTCATCTCTAAGACTATGGAAACCATTATCACCAACAACTGCTAACCATCCTAGAAACTAAAAACATTCTTTCTGATCATCAGTATGGCTTTCGAAAAGCCAGATCTGCTGGTAATCTTCTAGCCTATGCTGTTTTTACATGTTCTTCTGCTCTAGAATCCTACGGTGATAACAGAGTGATCTCTCTGGATATTTTCAAGGCCTTAGATTGGGTCTGGCACATAGATCCTCTTGCTAAGCTACCAATGTTTGGTCTCCACCCTGGCCTCATAAAAGGATAGCTAGCTTTCTATCTGATAGGTCAATTGCAATTAGGGTTGATGATTTCCTCTCTAAGCTTATCCTATCAACTCAGAGGTGCCTAAGGGCTCTATTTTCTCCTGCTCTATTAATCCTCTTCACAGATGACCTGCTTTCCTCTACTTCTTCTAGCATTTTCTCTTTCACTGATGACACGTATTTAAGCTCATCTTTATTATCCAGTCCACAACACCTTGCCTATTCTAACATTTCACCACACTGTAACACCTCAGCCTCACTTCCGACCAATGACTTGACAAGTGTTGATAGTTGCGGTGACGACAACCTTGTTGAATTAAATCAAAGATAAACACAAGTTGCAATACCACGCAAACATCACCAAGATTCCCCTCCTCTTCCTGTTTTCATGGATGGATGTGAACTTCTTTCGCTCAGCCAGGTTTTTTTCACCTAATCTTACTTGAATACCCCATATCCATTTCATTGCCAAGCATACATCTCAGAAACTCGGCTTTCTTTCTAGAGCCCGTAGATATTTAACTCCTCAGCTATTAACTATAGACAAATTCCAGATTGGACCTTCTGTAGAGTGCTGCACCCATTTCTGAAGCGGTGGTCTTAAATGTTCTCTCTGTCTTCTTCATTAAGTCCAGCCAAAAGCAATCCGTCTGATCAACGATCCAAATCCCATGAATTCTCTTCAGTCTCTCCCATTGTCGTCTGGTTGCAGATCTTTCGACTTTCTACAAATAGTTTCACGGAAATTGGTCTGTGGAAATGAAAAATATTATTCCTGATCTAATGAGACTTGTTTGAACAACCAGAAGCTCTATCCAACAACACACCTTCCAAGTTATGCTACATAATCCACGAACTCTAGCTCACAAATCGTCTTTTAATCCAAAAACTTCTCAGCTCTGGCAAACATTGCTGCTTTCGCGGAATCCTACAACTTATCATCTTGATCTTAACTCAACAACCTTGATCTTATCTCTCTTTCTACTTAGGCCCCATTCACACTATATCGGATTCATCTTGTACCACATTCTTCACCCAATCCGAAATCAAAATTTTACATTGTTCACACTACTCCGCTCCGCAATCCGCTTAATTCACGTTACTAAGCCTTTGTTTAGATGAACTTTTCATGGCAACTGTCACTGCTTGAAAATTGATTGACGCTCGAAGACAAAGCTGACTGCAGCTTAGAGAGAGCTTCCGGAGCGAAGATGTGTTGGATCCATGCATTCACACAAGGTCAAAAGTTATCCGATATCTAAAGTAATCCGATACATACCACTGTCACAGCGGAGTGATTTCACTACACAAATGCGATACTGAGCATATCGGAATCATCCGGAATAGTGGAAGGAAGGCCTATCTGATATCCGATATGTGATGAATCCGGTATAGTGTGAATGGGGCCTTAGTCCTTCTCCATTTACCTTATTTTCCTTTGTCGAGGCATGGTTAAAGGTCCTAAGGCCTTTCCCCGTCGTTACACACTAAAACAAGAAAACTCAAAAGCCGGAAAAACTTCTGTATGCCTAGGGGAACTTATTTATACTTTGCAAGCTTATAGGGGGGAATTAAAAGAGAGGGGGCTCATTAGAGAGGGAAGCTTGTTACTAAATCAAACGAGAAATTTTATGCAAATGTTTTTCTGCATTCCCTCTGCATTCTTTCCATTGAAAAGATCTGTGCTATCAAATTCGAAAGTTACTTACAACTAATCAAGCGCGCGTTCTTTTTATAAGAAACAAACTCGCTGGCCTCAACCTGGAGGTTTCTTTAATATTTGGTCAAATCCAGTCTTAACTCTTTCTTAAATTTTTCTTAAAGTTAAAGACTTCCAGTGACAATAACAACCCAGATTAAGCATCTGTAAAACAAGAAAAAAGATGTTCAGGCCTGGTGAGGCATGTGAGGGATGTATATTCTATTTTCTTTCTAATTGGAACAAAGTTTAACTTGTAAAAACATTTTCCAAAGTTATTATTTGAAATTCAAACTACCTGTGTTTCTCAAATGGTTCTTAATTTTTGCCTAATTTCTGGTACCAAAGCTCTTGATTATTCACTTTTCTGTTCTTCAAATGTTGGAACTGGTGCAAGGTACTACAGAATATAGTTACTTCAGAAACTGGTCCAAGTTGCCCCCAAGCTGTGATTACTTGTACCAGGAACATTTTTTTAATACAGGAAGTACGGTGAATGACAAGTTTGCAAATTTATTTAGCCACAAAGAATTACGCTTCTTCCTTCTTTCTATGAATCAATAGCAGATGAAATGTAATAGGGAAAAATTTTATAGGTAAGCAAAGCTGAAAACTGGTGCAAATAACCCTATATTACGGCACTGTCTTCTTGTGTGAAAATAATATTTCACAACAACAAGCATTGCATTGCTACTTTTACGTGATTTGGCATTCGCTAGAATTGTTGAATTGTTATGCAAAGCAGCCTCTCAGAGTATGACAATAGGTAATATGCTTTTAAAGGTTCTAGCAACTATTTCCTCTGCAGACCTCTATCTAGTGACTTTTTCAATGAATGAAACTTTCATTTCAGAATGTTGAGTAGACAAAATTCGTTTAAAAACAATGGCAAAAGTTGCAAAATTCAGAACTTTTGAAAGGTTTTTTTGAACTGTATAAGTGCTAATGTCCAATTATAGCAATTTATATTGCTGAAGAAATTATAACCTTTTAGAGATTGCTTCTTTTCTGTTCAGCCTTAGATAAGAAATTTCTTGCACCTGGTTGCGCAGAAGAGGACTTCAATCAGAATGGGACCCATATCTTATCAGTCAATTTTCAGTTCCCTATAAAAATACCAGTACCTTCACACACTAGTGTTCACAAAGTTGCTGAGAACGTCGAGGAATTATTGAGCAGAATCATCAAACAGAAAACATGTAAGTTTACTTGAATCAATAGACAGTGATCACGTAAGGAAAGGTGTTCTTCTAACATTCTTTAAATAGTACATACCAATTTTTTACTTTGCTATGCTAAAATAATGATGAGAGTACGTGGTGCTCTTCCATCGACTGATTTTCCACAATGAGTCTATTCATACATGGGAAACCCATACCGTTATATAAAGCTTTTCTTATTGATTTAATTCTTCCAATTGCTAGGAGCTGTATTCAAATTACATTGATTGTGCTTCTGGCATCGTTTGGAGTTGCTACAGCGGCGCATCCTCGTAAGTACATTACAACAACATTGAACTTCAGCTTTTAAGAAGGAAATGATTTCAATTTTCTGAGGCTTAAAAAATCTCCATACATTATGATCAAAATTATTCCAATCTTTCCTATAATATAATCAAAAGAAAATAATAGCTTAATTTGAATATATCCATTTGGTTTCAATACATATTGAGTATCATTAGCATAACGGCCATAGATCCAGCATGGTTTTCTGCACAAGTTCTTTCCATTCTCGTCGATTTTCTACAGATATTGATGAAGAATAGAGTGCCATAGTCATTCAATTGGCACCTTTTCAGTCAACTTTTTATTTGTTTGCCGAGTGCTTAGCTTTGCATACTGTGGTGGGTGGCATGCCCAAACTATTTGAATTGAGCCTGAAGCTTTGTCGTAGAATGCATTTTTGTTAACCTGTGGAGAATTGACTGCCTTGAGACATTTTTCTTTGATTTTCGCAAATTAGTTGCTCCTTGAGAACTAGATACTTTGTTAACATTGTCTATTTATAATTGTTTATAGACTTCTCTCAATAAAAAACATTAATATGCAAGAGAGATCATCTTGGTTATAACATTTGGCTCTCAATCAATTAAAATATCCAATTTTGTCTTGTATATTGTCTTTCTATGTATCTCTAAATGGCCTAAGCGCTACTAATGTAAGAATAAATTAAGAAAAATTCAACCATAAAATTTGGAAAAAATTAAGAACAGCCAGCCTGAACCTCGATTTTACTGGTTCGTATGAAAAAGGAGTGTATCCATGCAAGCTGTCTACAGCAGCATTCTATCATGCACATCCCTGTACATATATTTTGATGTCTTTTTAAATATGAAATTTGAAGTTCTCTTTCATTATAATTCCCATGGAAACACTTGTCAAATGTTGCTTGGAAATCTGGTTGAGGTACAGGTCAGTCTTCTGCACTTAAATTTTAATGTACAGGGTTCTCTCTCATACTGTAAAACACTGAGAACCTTTATCTATATTTGTCTTTAATTTGATATCTTGTATAAAGAGATATTCAGATCTAGGATTTTCTTGAATATCCCCGAACCAAGAGTTAATCCCTTCTTCACATTCTCCTTTGACTTCTGTGATGGCATCAACGAATTTGGGGCTTCTGAAATTAGGGTCTTATTACATGAGCAGGGCTGGCCCTGCTAACCGAGGTAGAATATTTTTTATGATTACATGTGGAAGTTTAATCTTGCGGCTGACCTGTGATCCCTGTACAACACGTTGCCCATTAGATTGGCAGGAAAATTTCAGCATGTCGTTTTACAAAAGATAACGGCAATAGAAGAAAACTGAAAAAGATTTATGAGCATTTCTCGTAAAATTGGAATATTTTCGTTGTTGTTGATGCAATTCCAAGGCATAGTTTCTCATTACTTGCTTCATTGCACTATTGCATGTCAGAAAATACTTTCATACTGCACATTCAATTAAAAACGACTTGCCAAGTTCCGATCAACTAATTTTTTCTCAATTGCACTTTCCTTTTCGCTTTCTAAGGCTGCGTTTACAGGGGACATTGGAACGGTACCAGTTCTGGTACCGCTAGCGGTTCTGTCTAGAACGGTTCCATCAGTTCTCGTGTAAACGCAAGGCCTAACCGTACGGTACTGGTACGGTTCCACTCGGAACCGTTCCCTTGTAGACGGGGCCTAATTTTTTTGCAATCGCCATTAAAGATTCATTGAGGGGAGTTCGAATTATGGGCCCCTTTTACACGGGAACGGTTCTAGGAGGAGCCGTACCAGTACGGTGCGAATACATCTAGCATTTACACGGAAACTGATGGAACCGTTCCATACAGAACCGCTAGTCGTACCTTTCTCGTCAGGTACGCCTAGAAACGAGGCAAGGGGAAATTAGACTGATGATAGCTAACAATAACTCAAAAATTTGTGCGCGAAGAAAATTTTTGGTAAGACTTGAAGAATTTGCGTAGCGTGGGAGAACTTCAAGAAATTTTCTTGTTCCTGATGAATGGAGAAAGAAGCTGTCGTTTGAAGCTTTTCATGCGTGAATACATGGGAAGGAATAGTTTTGCGCAAAACGGTTTCAAGACATCTTGTAAACAGGAAGCCTATCCGTACCTACGCGGAACGTTTCCATACAGAACCGTTTCAAAGTTCCCGTGTAAACGTAGCCATAGTCACAGAGCTTGCGCAGTTGGAAAATTTTGAGTCTATTGCCGTGTTTGGCAATTACATGAGAAGGATGTCAAATATTCACCTCTGCGAACAGGGCCAGCCCTGCTATGCTGCAATCCAGGTGTCACCAACCCTATGCCCGCTGGCACCCGTTCGCCCATGAGCATCATTTCAGTCGCCCGCAAATGATACAATGTATCTCCATAATACGTAATATTAAATGTTTTGCCTTAGACAAATCAGTATTGCAACAGCATTTTTACTCATTTAAACAGAACTGATGCATCCAACTAATACATTGTGATCAAATACTTGCTATTACAGTGTAAAATTTTGATTAACTTAACTTAATTTTGAATTTAATGTGAGTTTGGGCCCTGTTCTTAAAAATTTCATTTCTCCTCAAAATTTAAATGGTCATAAGAGCTGTTGGTAGATGCATCCATTTGCGCCAATGCATGCAATAGCGGCGTAGCTACTTTTTTTTCATTCCAAATCTTCAAAATTAGCTCAAACCAGGTCAAAGAATCAGTTTCTTCTTCTCCGCATAAGGATCCATGAGCAAACAACTTCTTCACAGCATAAGGATAAGGATGAAAAATGCATTGTATTCTGCAGAAAGGTGTTTCCCACTGTTTTAAAGGGCGTTGCCTTAGGAATATTTTCTTGAGGCATGCCCCAGATCCTCAATTTTAGGATCGCTCACTTATGGAAAGACTATTTTGGGACATTGGCCTGTGCGTATGGCACCAAGAAGCATACAGATCGATTCTGGCTGCTATTGAAATGTGAGTCTTAATCTGGGTCGCCCAGGCACTGTCAAATTTTCTTGAAAGATGCCCTGAGTAGCCCGAGTACCATTTGATGACTATAAAGTAGCCCTTTACTTTGAAAATATTGGTGAACACTCAGGGACAGACTGGCCGGTCGGACCATTCGGGCCAATGTCCAAAAGGCAGGCTGCATGTAGTGGAGGAAACGCTAAATTCTGAACATTGAGAACTTCGCAATGTATACAGGAAAGATTGATTTACTTTTTCATGGACCGGTTTATTAAAACTGTGCCCTGACCGCAGAATAAAGCCAGTCTACCCTTGTGACTACTGCTATCGTGGAATCTCAGCTACCAGGGCTCAATTAATTGGTTTTCCAATATAACACGTGTTTCTTATTGGCAAAGGGGTCTCACCTAAATTCGTCTACCTTGCGAGGCGTCGGTTAGCAGGGCTCAGGGTTGTTTAACGTGCAGTTCCACACAAAGCGTGCAGTTCTAAAAAAACAATTTTTCCAGTCCAAATGAAAAACTATGCTATTGAAAAGTTTCTTATTTAGTTACCAAAGAGATGAAGAAAGTAAATAGCAGTAATAATGATAGATTTAGGTATGAAATGATAGGTGAAACACAACCAGAAATGGATTTTTTTGAGGTAGAAGCTTTTATCCATCCATTGTTGATCTAAGCGGGGAGTTCAATCCCATCTGCAACCAAAATTAAATTCTTGAATAAAGCATCACTGGATTTCATGTGCAGTTCTAAATTTATGTAATTTATTCCTAGGCTGTCTCAATGATATTAAATTTATCTATATTCCTAGGCTTCTCAATGATAATAAATTTGATGACATGAGAGGAAAAATGACAATAATTTTCAATTTCCAAGACATGTTTCAACTTGGCACACCCTCATGCTTCTTGGTACTTCCTCATTTCCATCGTCAGCTGCTATGACTAAGATAACGCTACAATAAATAGAAGCTTTACACTATTAATCGAGTACATTCATAGATATAGGATTCAGGGGGCTCAGAGGGCACGTGCCCCCCAACTTTTCTAAGACTCGGCAAAGTTCCCCTTTTCATGTGGCTTGGTTGCCCTCCTTGAATGTTTTGAAGGAGCTAAAATAGATAGCAAAATACAAGTTTCCAACGATTTCATAAAAGATCTAAATTTTAAAATTTCCTGAGGGAGCATGACCCCGGACCCCTCTAGCTCATTTGCATTTAGGGACTGGCACAATATTACCCCTTTCTCATCATGCAGAATGTTTGTCATTTCATTAAGTGTTTTATACCCAGACAAAGTGCTCAATCTCACTTCCAGAAAGCCTGCCAGTGTCCCTCAGTCTATGTGCCCCCCACTTTTGTACTGGTTCCTACGTTCTTGAGTACACTTATCGAAAAGAGGACTGAAAGAAACGAAAATAGAACGAGGTGTTTATACAACCAGAGCTAAAATCTCAATGGCAAATTTTAATGCTTTAATTGGTTATTTAAGTTAGGCCTCTTCCAGTGATATGCAGTGCTTCCTTAATTTTTAAATTGTGATAAGTGCTTGCTAAACCTAGCACCTTGAAGAACTTTCGCTTCAAAGGTTTTTACCTAGAGTTGAATTTTTTGAATATTTAATAAATGCAATCATCTCTTGCAGTTGACTCATGCCCTATTAAAGTGGAGCCAATTGGTTGCTACAGAGATGAGCGGAATAACAGAGCATTGCCAGACTATGTAAGTGAATTGAAATGTATTTTCACCGTGGCATCCTTTGCAGCCAATGAAATGGCTTTTAGTAGGTTACTGGGAAGGAGCCTTAGTGTTCATCACATACTTGAGACAATGTTGAACATACAGCATTACTTTGCATTGTAATTGTAAATCTCAAGAGGACTTATCTAGTTGAAAAGAATGAAAAGACATAGTGAGCAGAAATCAAAATGGAATTTAAGGCATATGTATTTCAATGTTTCTCTTTACTTCAACAGATTTTGAATGGCAGGGATGCATCGAACCCATCATACGACCAAAACTATTTAATTATGTGGGGTGACTTCAAGAATTGGTTGCCAAAGTTTATCTGCGGGTAGGTCTTCTGCAATTTTCCATCTTAACCAGCTTAGGGCTACAGTATTCACTGATTGGAGCTTTTGGCAAGTGCTCCTATGGTTTATTTAGCTTAGTAGTTGGTGTCTAGCTAGACCTGGTCACCTCCCATCTCCAGCTCTTTATCTGGGATGCCTACTCTGGGTGGCAGGAGGAGCAGCAGCCCCATCTGCTCTGTTCTATGGGGGGCATGAAAGATTCATAATAGAAGCTCTCCACCTCTCCTATCTTGTGAAGGAGCATTTTCCAGCGTCGTAGACAGTTTGATTCTAGATAATATTTTGGGGGATGAGCTCCAAGACCCCCAACTTAACATTGATTAACTATGATACCAATATCCTAAACAATTTCCTTCTAGAAAAGAGCCTGAAGACCATAATGAATCCCTATGGAGAAACATACACACCGTAAAAGCTCTATTAAATCTCCCTTCTCTCATAATCCACGCGGTCAATAAAAATTTGTAAATACGCCCCCTCTCTCGTGGAAGTAAATGATTGATTGGTTTTATAGGACATGGGGAACACTGCCGGATAAGAGCACATGCACAAAATATGGCCCATGTACAGAATTACTTACTACAGGCATCAGTAATTTTGACTGAGTTGGAGACTCCAGTCCTTATTTTGACCTCTGTTTGTTAGCTTTATCAAATTTGAAGCTGCGCCAAATTGGCGTAGATCATTTTTCCAAACATGGGAGTGCGACAAATGGTTTCAAACTCAGATAATCCTCAGGTCGAATATTTTGCTGTTTTTAGGTGACGTTGGCACTTCGTAAGACTTAAGCTCTGTTTACACTACAGCTTTTAATCTGGACTGACTTCAACCTGGGTTCAACCCATTTCCGTTTACATGTATTGACAGCAAAATATAGTGTAAACGCAAAGTTGGGTTGAACCATAGAGTTATTAGAACTAGAGCGCTGACTGACTAATCCCATTGTATACAAAACAGTGGCCTGGCATACAAATCCATAATGGTGCCCTAGTAAGGCAGAAAGTTAGTGTACACTAGATGCAAAAAGGAAATAAATCATGTTTCCACTGCTTATCTCAAGGATATTATAATACATTATGGCTTTGGAGAGAGACTAAGAGTTTTCCATGCTTTTTTGGAGAAACTTTACTTTTGCGTTTATTAGCCGTGGACTTAACCGTGGTAGCTCAAATATCGAACATTGTTGCTGCGTTGCTGTGGATACCTTACTAAGTTTCCTCAAATGCTGAAGGTATTTACGATCTATACTTAAAGCATACAGTAATGAAGGTTAAAGAGCATGCCTAAGATTCATTTAGTAGAAAATACATTTCAAATTAAAGGGCTTTTCAAAGTAGTAGCTACCTATGCCCTCTCAGGAATGAGTTTAAGGCCTACAAGAGCTTAAAGTGTCTGTTTTATTTATCGGTCTATGTGCAATAGATATAATAAAAAGCGTAAAGACATCTTCTGTCAACATTGCATGTTATACAATACAATATCTGTCTCCTAGAAGGTGTACTTTGTCTTATAACGTGGTCAGTGTAAATTCTGCCGAGCCAGTGAGAAATGACACTATCTACAACACACTCTATCAATATTGTTGCATGGCCATCTCGTATACTTGAAACAAGAACATGGCTTTCAATGGAGCGTTGTGGCAGTAAAAGAATGAAGATTCTTTGTTTCAAAGAGAGCTTTCACTAGAATTTGAATAGTAATGTGGAAGCTTAACTGATGTGATGTTTATCAATTGATTGATAGAGTGATACAACAGATTATAGACATTTAAGTTTCTTTTTATGAATGTAAGATCAAGCCATTTGTGCACAACAGATCATCACTCTTCAAGATGGCACTTGAATCCAAAATAGCCTTCAAGTTATCATTAACACAAAATGAAGAATTCTGAGGAGAATGGATATTCTTTATAATGCTGTTTGCATTGTTTTAATACCTCAATGCTCTTATTCTTGGACAATGCTCTAAAAATGCACTTAAGCTGCCAAGGATTA
>WIPJ01067415.1:13699-24027 GCA_018155075.1 Cassiopea andromeda
ACTAGGAATAATACAGATAATTTCTGGAAAGCTGATAACCATCAAATAAGATCAAATTGCATAAAGACGCCATACGATTCAAACTATCCGTAGCTGATGGTGAGGATGTGACTCAACTGGAATACCGTGCTGTGACAGTCCTCGGATTGTTACATTTTCTATTATTTGTATCCTTTGTTCTCTACATAGCGAGGTACCATGCAGCTAACTCAGCATAGTTTCCTTTTCCTATGAAAGAATGTCACAAAATTTTATGCATTTGTACGAGGTTATATGCATTATAGTTCATAGGAGTTGTATCCTTTTCTCGTTACACAGCTAGATACCATGCAGCTAATTCAGCATAGTCTCCTTTTCCTATGAAAGAATATCACAAAATTTTATGCATAAGTACGAGTTTATATGCATTATAGTTCATTGGAAGCTAAAGACTAATTAGAATATAATCAAAGTGACGCTAAAAAACTATCCCAAAAGTAAGATAGTTCCAAGCATGAATTTAATATTCATTCTGATTCCAGGAAAGAAGAGCCTCTTATAGCATATTCCATTTAAACTATAAACTGAATGATGTTTGAAGCTAGTAATCCAAGATTGTATTCATTGTTCAATGCTAACAAATGTAAGCTTATTAAGCCAAATGTTAAAACTCTGTGAATCTCCACAAAGAGATATTCACTTAACTCCAGCGAACATGAGAGCATTTCCTGAATGTTCTATCTGCCTATTTTTCAATGAATTAAGGCCGTGCAAAGCTACTAATAGAAAGCATGAAATTTGTACGTCAAATTGCAAAATTAGTGCATATGCCCAAAAATCGCAAATCCAAGTATTTAAGTTTGAAAAGAAGACTTAGAAGTGACAAGTTCATGCAGTTTGTATAGTAATGTAAAATCATGAACAGAAAGAGGCGCAAATTTCAATGCACAGGGCTATTTTGTGTTGAAGCAGTAAGCAGGAGGGAATATTACATATGTCAAAAAACGAGTCATAATCAAAAATCGTTACCTTAACGTCATTTAGATCCTTACTCACTAGCATTGAATCTCCAACTGTGTCACCATCAGCATGGTTATTAACAACAGCATGATAATTATCATAATTGCCTTTCTTCCTCGCATAAATAGATACATCTGGCGCCATATAACGTGTACCATCCAATTGTTTAAGTTCTATAGCTGCAGTGTTTGTCATATCTGCATCAATGCCACGATTGCTGTCGCTATAGATAAAAGCAAAGCAACTTATAAGTTACACAGAGAAATAAAATGACTAGAAACAAAGCATGAATTGAAGTCCAGGAAAGATCCTCTTCTTGTTCAAACAATTCATTACTGTATCATTACTATCTAATAGAATGGAATACTGTGATTTTATTAAGAACGGACTTAAGAGATGATAATTGGGAATAGTGTTGGACTATTTCAAGTGCTGGCTGCACGACCCTCAGATGCCTGGATAATGCAGAAGTTACAATATGGTACGAAAATCCTGGGGGTAAAAAACCAATCCTTATACTCCTGCTAAATCAGCCTAGAATTTTATAGCTAAATATCATACAAATTTACTGTTGTTTTTGAAATGTATCCATTGAATGGAAACAATTACAGAAAGGAATGTTATTGTTGCATAAATGCTTTGATACCAATGGATATCCAATTCTTCCCTGAAGAGGCCTTGCTAGCCTCCTTAATGCCTATGAGAACATATTAGCTCTTCAAATGATTAAGGATAACGCAAGTAAAATAATCATTCATTCATAAATTCTGTACTCACCCAGTGTTCTCTCCCGCTGCAAATTATAGGAAAAGCTATTAAATGATACTCCAGTAAAAGCAACAGAAAACAAGGTCGATTGTTAATAACATATTAAAATAATTCCTGCATCCATGAACAACAACCATATACACTGCAATAATGAGAGTTTATCTATTGTAGTATTTCTGCAGGTCATCCAGGAATACCGCATCTTTGTAAGCAACAATTCCAGCTGAAGATATATTATTTAAATCAAGATTTCTGGAGTGAAACTGCTTTGACGCAAAATAGGGTCTAGATATCTCAAATTTCACAAGCCAGATGCATGAAACATCATTCTATCATACTAGTCCGCAAGTAATGTGAGAAAGCAATGAATATTGAATAAGAATCCAACTCGCAGATGATCATTTATCAAGTTGCTGTCATTGGTGAGTCTCTTGATTGAGGTAAGGCTACATCACTTAGCTAATTAATTCTCAACCAGTGCTAGCATGAGCGCATACAATAGAACTTGCATAGATGCTATCAAGGGCAGCTGTGCATTATATTGAATAGAGTTTAGCAGAAGAAAGCTACGCAGGAATGGAAAGTATACCTGCATATGATTGCCGACGTTTCATTGCAACAAGAATACAAACGATGGCCATAACAGCTAGGAAGCAAATTCCACCTAAAATACCACCTATCAAAGCTCCATGGTCAGTTGATTGTATGCCTAAACAGAAAAAAACCATGTCCTTAATTTCAACTTTCCCTTTGTTATACATATAAATGCGACAAGTATGCAACATGCATGTAAAGAATACAAGGACGATAACATGGGGAGCAAAAGAGTATGGCTACTCCATGGCCTATACAAAGAAATCAACAAACTATGCTAAATAAATATTTCAGAATATCTTAAAGGAAAGGAAAGTAGAAGGAAGAAACAATGGTAGAATTTAATCTCAGGGGAGTTGTGACCAATCAAGGGGCTGGGAGAAAATTGAATCTTTTTCACATAAAGCTAAATGCTTGGAATGTTAAGCATTTATGGTTGGTACCCTACATGAAACTTGGAGCACAAACTACAGATGGTAGCACCCAACTTTATTATGTAAATAATGTCAAATGTTGTTTACTTGGCACATATTGATGAGGAGATGTACCGAATTGAAGTCAGCAAAGAAACATTGACACAGAGCAGGAAATACCATTGTTGAGAGATATAAATCAGCTGGCCAGCAAATAGAACTTATGAGTAGTTAAACTAATCCAACCCAGGATTGGCATTGCGAATAAATGAATAATAGGATTGCTTCAGTGGGCTGCGCACTTTCTATTTGCCATAGAAATTGTTTAGAGTAACTCCTTATAAAATTTAAGAAGCGCTAAGATAATCTTGACCTATTGGGGATGACTTCATTTTCAAATCTCTGAGAAGAGTTGATTGAACTGACTCGCTTAAGGCACACTTAAAATATTTCTCTTTGAAACTTTCATTTGGCAATATATTTAGGATGCACTATCCTAATCAATTCAAATAAATTATCTGATATTCAACAAAATCTCCATTGATTTGTATCTATTCTTTTGAATTGCTTCTGATACCGGGAAAGAAGGGAATTCTTACTACGTCTTTATTTCTGTCATCACAATACAAGTTGTACACAGTTGCATGCTCAAGTTCAAGAAAAGTTGAAGAACATATTTATCGGAAGTTGAAATCTGGCTTCAAGCTATGTTAACCTCGACATCCTCAACGTACTTCTATGTGGATATAAATCTGTCCTGTTGTTGAGAGCTGTATCCAAACACGTGCACTCAAAACATAGTATTGTGTTGACAAAAAGGGGCTGCTTTCTCAATGGGACTCTTCAAGTAAACAATGGTTAATAGATCCTACATGGCCATTCTTTGGGTCAATTAGACGCATCCTATCACTGGTAACCGTTTCTGGCTATTTATTTGGTTTAGCCTGTCAGTCACTATGTGAAATTTCAAAATCTGTGTCAATACAAAGTCCAGTGATGATTACCTCTGTATCAGCTATGGTATCTGCTTTTAATTCCCATTGCCACTTACTCTGTCCCTTCTTTCTGTATTGGACTTTTATTTCTCTTATGTTTCCACTACATTGAGGCAACTGCCATGTTACTCTAATGGTACTGTCTTTAACATGCATTATAACATTTGTGACTGGACCAGAAGCTATAAAATAATTATAGAGACAAGATAAGCATGCATGACAATGCTTGACTTCATAATTTCACCAAGCAATGTTCATTCCAATCAATAGCAGTTGATTGACAGTATTAAACTAATAGCATGCATTGACAGCATTAGAAGACATTTGATCTTTAGGAAGTCATAGTAATAGGAGAGACACTCGTAAAAAGCAAATAAGAATGACGTGCTATTACTAATGTAAATAATTCTAGTGAAAAACAATTGTGAAATCTATTTAATTCTTTACAGAAGAAAGAAGGTAGCAATTAAGAGAGTTTTCTTCACTCAAAGATAGACATCTTGCAAGTTAAGCTATCAGCACACATGAGTACTCTTTTAAAATTGTGAATACATATTTTAGCTCTCTGCTGTAAAGAACATTTACTTAAATTCCGCTAGCAAGGCAGGAAGCTAGAAAAAATTTTAGGACGCAGGATACGCTATTCTTGAAAATCTCTTAAAACGAGAAATTCCGGAAAAATAGTTGTGTAGACATTGAAAAATATGTTCTTGCCCCAAAAGTGAAAATGCATAGAAGAGAGTTGGAGTGTTATAGTACACATTCTATTCCAATGCGTAATCGATGAAAGCTAGATTATTGTTTGAATACGTCGGAATTTTTAGCATTCATAAAAGTATTAAACCTTCACATCTAAAACAGCGTAAAGCCTATCGATATTCATCTTTCATTCTAGAGAACTGCGTGCTGTCCAATATCTTCAGACTTTGTGACTAACTTAGTAACTTACACTTCATGTTGAATGTAGTTGTAACATTCACTGTGCCAAATGTGTTGTTGCTAGCACATGTGTAAACTCCAAATTTGCCTTCAGAATCCAATGCAAAATGATGACTTAGATTGCTCAAGCTCTGTTTCAGAAGAGTTCCATTTTGGTACAAGAAAACATCAGGTGTTGGACGGCCAACAGCATTGCAATTTATTGAAACATGTTCACCTATGCATCGTAACCTCTCCTTGCTGTTTTGGATGAAGTTCGGACCATCTGCAAAGTAAGGGAACATGAAGAAGATGGAACAATAGGAATACCAATTTGTTCATAACTTTTTCTAATAGGAAGAGCTTGAGTGTATAATAAATGATTTTGTTAGCTATATGATACATCTATTTTGGTAGCTAAAATGATACAACATATTTGAGGAATGCTTTACATAATTCAGCATTATCATTAATAGGCTATTTTCAACTCCTCCTGAGGTACTAGATTGAGGCCACAACCTCTATTATTCTATACCACTTCAATGAACTATGTATAGCTTGTAACACTTACAATTCACTGTTACATATGTTGCTTTACTTGCAACTGATCCAATGCCATTTGATGCGAGGCAAACATACTCTCCGTGTTGTCTCCTATTGACTGATGCTAAGAGAATCGTTCCGTTTACACTTAATATTTCAGAGCCAGTAGGACTGCGCCAGGTGACATTAGCCGCTGGATTCGCTGCAATGACATTGCAATGCAAAACAACATCTCGTCCCTCCAATGTTGATATTGCTGATGAGATGCTGATTTCTGGTCTTACTATAAAATGATTGAGATGAAAGGCTTTCCAAACAAAATTAATGCGTGGTAACTTTGTGGATAAGCTTGAAGTTTGATGCTAGATAAAGACATAATGTTGGAAAAATTGAAGTACTCTTATGAGCACCTATATGTAGTTTCTTTCTAATAACAAAATTCTCTGAATCATCAATTAGGAGATAGATGGGCATAGGCTTAAATATGCATTGGTAAGCAATTTAAATTTTGAAGCAACTTTTGGAGATATTCGTAATTACCTCACCTTCAAAGAAGCAAATTGTTAATGACTCGATAAAAATGATGATCAAATTTAAGAAGCAATCTGATAAAATCATCATAGGGTATAGAGGGGGATGAAGGAGAGGAGAGGATGAAGAAGAGAAGTTCTGCGTATATTCTTCTCATTAGAAATAAACGTATACTAAAATCAGTACATAGCACATATTAATGTCAACTGCTTAAGTAAAGAAGCAAGAGAGAGGTTAGCCATTGAGAATTTTTGTTACGTCACATATACTAAACGACTTCCAAACATTGGTTTGTAATAGTTTGCTCTGTTATTGTCTATTGTTGGCAGGGGCGGATCTAGAAAATTTCATGACTGTCGAACATAGGGTGTGACTCGTTAGTAGGCGTGGTCAAACCAAGGAATTCTGCGACTGTTGGCTGTGGGGCTGGTGAAGATAGTCCAAATAATTTATACATTTTGAGGACGTAAATATTACACCATAACACATATTAAAATTAAGCCATGCCAAAGAAGTACCCATATAATTATAATTTCTAATTGTAATTATAGCCCTAACCCTAACGAATGCTCTAAAACCACTACAGTACTCAGAATTATAAATGAATTTCTGCTAATACCTCATGCTTCATTATAAGCAGGGGAGGATCCAAGGAGGGCTGGGGGTCATGGTCCCCTCCCAAATGGCAACATTTCCTATTGCAAACGATAGTGTTTAGAAACTTCCAACAGAAAAAAGACAATAAAATGAATCAGATGGGCCCCCAAAGTCCATACCAAAAGTATTTCATGACATATTTCACAATCCATGTAACTGAAATGACAAGACAAAAATGTGCTTTGACTATGGGGAATTACCATTCTCAGGATCATTCCCCAGCAATATGAAATATGATCCTGAAAGGTACCTGCTCTCTGCAAATGATTTCAGGTTGGTTTCAGGCACGTTTAAGGAGCAAGAGAACATTATTTAATATTGAAAATGATATCTTGAACTGTACCTTGCAGCTACGACTCCTTTATCACTCATAACGCGAAGGCAAGCATCATTCTTTAGAATGTCGCTGCTAGTAGATAAGTCGTTTGCTAACAGGATTATCTTCGAAATTACAGCACATTTGCCGAGCTTTGCCAATTCAGCATTATAGATTGCCTCCAATGCGTTGTAGTTCTCTTCTTCAATAAAGTGCTTTACTTTTTCCAGTAAATCCGTCATAAGATACAGATTGCGACATGAATGGAATGCTGCCGCCTTTCACGTGCTAAGCAACCTACCAAAATCTATTTATCAAATCTATTTTAAGATTGTGCGACAGCACTACAAAGCATTATTTAGGCATACGGTCGCACAGGAAAACGATATGATTGGCTTCCTCTATTCATATGCAAATTGTGCGACACTGGTGCTACAGTGGTGCGACAGTGGGTAAGAAGCATCCTGTGCACAGACATCTTACTCTATCTATTGGGATTCAGTAAAAACTGTAGGATTTATCAATCCGGAATAAAGATTACTAGCATGGGATCTCCTCTTTCTGACTAGCTCCTCCACAGAATAGGAAGATGTAAAGCACTTCCATATAGTTCCTTATCTACTTGGAGTAAACAGAAAAATCCATCTTAGAGCTGATTTGATGAAGTATAAATTAAGAAAACTTTCCAAGTGACTAAAAATATTGTTGTGCAGCTGAATGTTGACTGTCGCATGTGCGACCTGTGCGACATTCTAGATCCGCCCCTGATTGTTGGCCCAATACATATTGATCTGCTCTTCACTAAATGGTGGGTTATACACCAATAATATTCTGATAGTTCATAATTTTGACTTAGCAAGGGGTGAGTTCCTTTTCTTTACAGGTGGTCGCTAACTCTTGGAAGTTGTGAAATGTGAATAGAAATTTAAAATCTGTTCAAGAAAAACTACTTAATTAAAAATATGGAGAGATTCATAGCAGAATCATCTTAGATATCAAGGAAATTTTTCTGTTAAAAGAGATCTAAATCTTTA
Source organism: Cassiopea andromeda (assembly GCA_018155075.1). NCBI lineage: Eukaryota > Metazoa > Cnidaria > Scyphozoa > Rhizostomeae > Cassiopeidae > Cassiopea > Cassiopea andromeda. The sequence goes on from WIPJ01067415.1 coordinate 21,468, forward strand.
CTTCCCACTCAATGTATCAAATTAATGTCTTGGAGTAACATTTCCCCTTCTTATCGTTTGCTATCTTCCTACTTGCAGACGGACTTATAGAAGTTAATAGTGTTAGGCTGAGATGGGTGTTTACATATTCAATATGCTGTAGCTTTCTATTCGTATTGTAGACAGTCATTTCTTGACATATTCAGTGTTTCTATATTAATCATCTAATGCTGAGGTAACCGGCACCTCATTACGCCTGATAGTAAAACGAGAACAGTAGTATCAGTGATTGAAAACAATAGATTTCCAAGCAATTCCTATTCTATATATTATTTTCTAAAGTCATAATAGGATCAACTATAAATTCAATGGGCAGATCAAGCTAACTTAATGAATGTCTAATGAACTTGAATAACTTGAATGTATGAGTTACCTTGAATATCAAGAACCAGTGTCTGAGCAGGACGTTCACCAACTCTGTTATAAGCAATGCATTGATAAGTTGCTTTGTAATTGATGTGGTCTTTGATATCAAGTGGCAATGTTGTGAAATTGGAGGTACTCCCATCTTGAACGATTACTGAAGACGATCCATTTATCAATATAAATCTATATTTAGGAGATAGTGCTGCCCTAGCCGTACAAGTTAACGTCACTGATAATCCGTTGAGAGGAAAAGCAGGTGATGCTGTAAACTTAACTTGAGCAGGTGCATCTAATGAAAAATATTCAAGCATAATGTAATAATACAATACTTGAAATAATAAATAATACTAACTAACGTCAAGAGCAAGCCTTCTATGCAAGTTGTGAAAGTTAAGAAGTTTTTAAATTAATAGCAATAAGCATATTGAGAGTAGCACTTCTTGAGGCACTCTTTTATCTGTTTTTAGAAACACTTAAGAGAAACAAGGCTTTAACTGATTTCCCACAAGATCAATTTCATCAAGAACCCTTTTCAAAGCCATCCAAAGACTAACGACGGCAATATACAATGTGATGATTCAGGAATATGACTAATCAGTAATTGGTATTGTGACAATGAGTAAAATGATTAAGCTACGCAGTATTACAGCAAGGCAAGCATGAATTCATCCAACAGATCACTTGCAATGCATATCCCCCTCCTAGAGGAAATCTGAAGAATATGAGAACTGGTGCTGTCAATATCGCATTGACACCTTTCACTTCCCGTCCATGTTGCTTCAGTAGATTACTACCAAAGGCTGAGTGCAGAATCGAAGGCATGGATTTCATTGAAGGTATGGTCTTTATCGACGGTATGGTTTTCATCGAAGGTATTGTTTTCATCAAGATATGTTTTTCATCGAAGGTAGTAAGAAAATGGTTTTAATTAAAGGTTTTCATCGAAGGCAAGTCATCGTTTCTATCCATGGTACGAATATAATACACAAAGTAGAATCACAAAGCATGGACGGAGTAGAAGATGGCACACATGATGCGATATTTTCCATAACACAAAAGTCCTGCATGAATTTAATAAAATACTTAAAGTATCAAATGAAAGTGATTTTTCTATACTACTTAATAGGCTCTAAGGATTTGAAAAAGGTAGTAAAAGTTGGAAAGAAAATGTTCATTGCTCCTTCTGCAAGATGGTAAAAAGTTATATACATAAATCCTTACAGAAATAAAGTATGTTTTAGCGTAGGCTAATGAGATTTGACTGGATGCTATTACTGGGTAATAAGAACATTAAATAAATATAAACCACGAAGTTTTTCCTTGCTGGTACCCTTGACTATAGCAAAAAACAAGATATCTAATCTTTTAAATATCAATTCATATAAGCAAGTCAATAAAATGTCGTTAGCGGATAAACTGGAGATTTTTGATGGTCATATGTTTGATATACTTTCGTTATTTCCTGCGTAGAATAGAGATGCTTAATGGCGAAGAAACTTACGGTTGACTCGGATGGATGTCGTTCTATTCATCACTACTGTGAATGGATGACTAATAGAGCATGTAATTTTCTGATTCTCCATTGCTTGAGAGGGATTTCGGATAGAAAGCACACTTGCAACAGTTATGACTGGTGATCCTAGTGATGTATTGGACACTAGCATTTATTGTTGAATTATATTGCCATGTAATGGTTGGTGCGGGTTTTCCTTTTGCAGTGCATGTTAGGTTTGCTTTAATGCCTGCCGTAATTAACGTTGATGTTTTCATCGATTCTTCATCATTTAGAGATATTAAAGCTAGAAATTTGAAAGAATATGTAGAAAATCTACGAAATGATATTCTAATAATAATAAGTATAAAAAACATAGCAATAATCACTTTCTTTACATTGTGACTTTTCTAGCAATAAAAACATAATTAATATATTCGTCATTATGAACTTTATCATATGAAAATTGAATTTAGCTAAGAAATGACTTTCGGCCTTTTATAAATTTATCATTATCATTATGAAAATATTATAGTTTTCTTGAAACTCATATCAACATCATCACCTTCATAATCATCATTGCTAACATCATCATCATCATCATCATCATCATCATCATCATCATTGCTAACATAATCATCATCATCATCATCATCATCATCA
>WIPJ01067415.1:31559-42936 GCA_018155075.1 Cassiopea andromeda
ATGCATTAACTTGTTTATATGGTTCAAATACTGTTAAATACTTTGACATTGAACCTCCAAAATTGGAGTTCTATTTCAATGGCCAGTAGAACTATCTGCTTTTAATTCAGAGTCTTTTCATAACCATCAAAATAGTAAATTTATTAAGCCCATTTTATAAAACCCTTCCTAACAGGTATCGAGAAAAGGGCTACTTTATAGAATTTTTGCCCATATGCAATCACCAAATCAATTCTAGACAAATGAAATAAGATATATTGCCAGCAGAGCTTCTTCATTTCCTGGCTTTAAAACATGTTGACTGCAAAGTAACATGTTACATTTGGAAAAATCTTTATCATGGCTAACATTTTAGTCCTTCTTTCACACCTGTGAATAGATGCAGATGTTGACTGGTAACTAATATGCATCATTTCTATGGTAAATATCCAGAACTTGACATAAATTTTCAATTAAGTAGTATTGAGTGGCAAATGGTCTTAAGACCGATTTAGAAAGTAGATTTAAATAAACAACAACAACTAAGAACCTTATTCTAAGATATTTACTACACTATATTCCTCATTTATTTATCATTCAATTTGCTAATTATGGTAAGAATGACACTGCTTTGCTGTTGCATCATATTTACTACTTGTTGTTGCTGCTCCTGCTGCTGTTTTTGTTGCTCTATGAGCAACATGATCTGTTGTTGTTGCTGGTTTATAAGTTTTTCTCTGCTTTCTCTCTCTCTTCGCTCTACATTTCTCAGTTCCTGTTCATGACATTCTCTTTCTCTATTGAATTCCAATTCTTTACTCCTAAGCTCAATCTCTTTTCTTCTCAGCTCAGTCTCCTCAAGTCTCAATTTATTCTCCATTTCCCCCTTCTTCTTTAAATATACCACTGTCTCTCCACCCACTTTTCTTCTTTTACCTTCATTCTCCCTTCCTTTCTCTCTACACATTGTCTCACCTAGCCTCTCCATTGATCTCTTCCTTACACTTTCAGCTGTCTCCTTTTCTCTCTCCAACTCCTTTTCTTCTTTTCCATGCTCTTAACTGATTCAAGATCAGCTGCTTCAATCAAGCCTAGAATGGTTTCTATTGCTTGATCAAGCTCTGATATATCTTCCCCTATGATACCACTTGCTCTTTCATCTGATGCCATCCTCTTTTTGAAATTTTTCTCCAGTTTTGAATACCTCTTCCTCACTCCTCTCTGATCAACATTAAATCTTGGCTGCTCTGCATCATTCAGTACATCTGCAATACTGTCCCAACACTGCCCTCTTTCTCTGTTTCCAAATTTAAATTTGAAGGGGTTTTGGAAAGCAATCTCTCTACAGAGTTGAAGATCATGTCTGTAGCTCCACATGATTTTCACCCTAAATGTGCATTGAAGTATTTTGGTTCAGTTTTAAATTTTTTATTATTGTGAAAAGAACAGTTAGGGAATAAGCATGTTATTGTTAAGAAGGCAATAATGAATTCTAGGTTCAGCCTTGTTCAACATCAAAAGCTATCATAGACAGTCTATCAACAGTAAAACATCTCAACTAGCTTGCAAAGATCATTCAGCTATTAAATACGTGTTTGACAAATCCACAACATCCCCACATGAAGCAAAGATCTACATTGACAAATTTACTTCAAATCTTCCAACCTACAAATAACACTTTTAGTAAAGTGTACAATACAATGAGATTTCATTAAAATTTGCAGCAATCTTCAGTTAATACACGTTCACTTCTTTCGAATAGTCCTATAAATATAAAGTACACACGACTGGTTTTTTCTTGAAGTTGAACAACTCGATGCTGTGCTGTGTTCGGCCATCATTAAACTGTCAACAATTTCTATAGAGTGAAGGAGAATAAGTTACTGCAAATGTGAATACATTATGATAACTGATAAAGCAGTCATGTAGGATTAAGATATGGCCTATTTGGTTCTTATAATGATGATAAAATGAGCAATACGAACCTTAATATAGCTGCGTAGTGATGAGTACGTGATACAATGCCAATTTGTGTAGTCAACTCTCGTACTGCTACGTGTGCTTGAAGATGATTCCCCCTTAGCACATGCGCATTTGATGTATACTTGCTGCCCACGTAGCCGTAGTCACCAGCGGTGTCAAATCGTAAGCTCACCAATATGGCATTAATATATACTTGCAGATATAGAAGTATGTCAATCTCAATTTGTCCTGCCTCTGGGCAAATATACATTCAGGAACTGCCTGCAAGCCGACAGGGAGTTCACTTTTTCTGTACCTTTCTATTCTATTCACCTTCAGCATGTAACACTCATTCGAGTACCAAGAGTAAGGAAATAAGTGAAGTTTTTTGCCGACGAGACAAAAAGTACTCATGTTCATCCACATTCCCAAATGCAAAAAATGAGTTAGTTTGCTAGTCTTCTTACATCTCCTTTCACCTTCAGTTTTTGAGCAAAAGTTGTATGCATACAACTCATGCATATACGGAAATTGTTTGTTGGGCGATACCTTCTACATCCTAGAAAGTATAGTCAATATCAACTTTTTCCTGCCTCTTCTCACACTGTAAATTGTGGGGGCAATATTCAGGAACTGTTGGCAAGCCGAAAGGGAGTTCACCTTCTTTCTAACTTTATATGCTGCGCCTAGATTGCGAATACTTTATACATTTTCACTTTTGAAACGTTGCATTCTCCATTAAATATATGGTATTCTACCAAGAAGTGAATAGAAAATTGATTATAGAAAATGCATAGTGTGCCCCAACTTATCTACAGAGGGGTAGGGTGTCTGCTATCTCCAGGAATGTAATAGGTAAGTACATAGGGGAAAATATAACGGTTAATTCTTCTTTACAGTTTTTGGCTCCTGATTTTAGTATTGATTTGTTCTTGAGCAATGTTTCATTACTTTTGCTACTGGAAATTCGAATCATAACTTCATTCAATTACATTGCAGATTCGAACCTAAGTGCAATAGATATACCGTATAGTGATATTTTACATGGATCCAATTGGAAACTCATTTGTGCTCATGTTATTCAAAATGAAGAGCAAAAGTTATAATGAATTAGCAATGTGGTCGGAATGGAAAAGTTTAATTAGGAACTTACTATACACATTTTCCAGGGTATGCCGCTCACTTCTTATGCTAAAGGCAGGACGACCAATATAATACTCCAATGTGCAAAAGAACTGTTTCTTTTCATCTTCGAATGCGATTGGTGCAATATTTAGCACCATTGGGCTAAAAGGCGACACAATTGTTAATCGTGGTGACTCCGAAGCTGGTAGAGAAGCATCAGGAAATATTTCATGAAAACGAGTAGAATAGGTCGTCAGGCGGGTAGTTGGCCTTCCTCCGCCTGGTTGAGTGTATTGGCAAACTACATTTTTCAAACTGCTGTTTCCAACTGTAGGTTCAAATGTTGCTGTCATGCTTATTGATGAACCATTCTGGATATCTGGACTTGAAATGTTAACATTTATTGACGCAGTTTCCATTAGGGCTGGAATAGATTCAATTAGTCAATATAGAAGCAAAATGAAATTGGAGATAACAAGTGCACAAAAGACATGTAAAAACATGGAATTGCAGTGTTTCGGATGGTGTCTCACACAGAGTTGCAATATTGAGTTACTTCTAGAAAAGTATGTAACGCTCTTTTGAGTACCAAGAGTATGGAGATAACCCAAGTTTGACTTCTACAGAGTAGTCTAGCCAACGAGACAAAATCTACTCGTGTTCATCCACATTCCCAAATGCAAACAATGAGTTAATTTGCTATTCTACTTACATCTCCTTTCAACATCAGTTTTTGAGCTAAAGTTGTATGCATACAACATATGTATATACAGAAAATGTTTTTGGGCAATACCTTCTATATCCTAGAAAGTACAGTCTCTGTTTATCAACCTGAAAAAACAGTATTGCAAGACCATATCTTCTTTAAAAAGCCTTAAGAGCCCCAATTTCATGGATTAGTCTCATGCCCTTGAATATTCATAGTTGTGCATCTGATAAGAATAGTTGTGCAATAAACAATCAGTTATGAAAGGCTTAATTACTTATATGAAAATTTTATAGAAATATATGTTAATTACTTATATGTAAATTACTTATAAAAATTTATAGAGTTTCAATAATGTGCATTAATATTTATATGACTTGTCTCTCATCTATGAATTAGCTCAAAAAAACTAAAACGACTTACCACAAGAGCCACACAACACCACCATCATAGTAACCTTTTCAATTGGATTCATGTTGAGCCCAAGCAAGGAAAATACAATCAATCTAGAAATTAAAGATAGAGAGGATCAGAGAATACTCATAAAATGTTATCTTTAACTGCCAACAGTTGATGCTTAAGGGATTATCTCAGAATTATTTACAAAGATTAGGCTTTGAAAATGTTATTTTCAGACGGTGGAATTACTAACATAATGCTCAAAAAGTCCCATAGCCCATGTCCTTAGAACATTTTCAACTTTTACCTTGACATTTACAGTTGAACACATTTATTCCTTGATACAGCTTACACCCGTAGAATGAGTACATGAGATTTCTATTCATTTGTCAATGTTATTCATAGTTTAATGATAAAAGAACAAACATAAAGCTCACAGTTTCAGATGAAATATCAAAGACACTACTGCATGCGCTTCCTATGTTTGAAAAAAAAACGTTTCTTAGAGTCCTATTGTAAGGCAGACCTTCATGAAGCGAGAGGCTAAACAAAATTTGAGAGTGGGGCTGCGGCTGCAAAAAGTAATAGGCACGGCAAAACCTTCACTGATCTTCAAAGGTACTTGAGCGGGATAGCAAAGCCACTTGAACATCACTAGTATGCGTAGCTAGAAGCTATCTTAATTGTGCGCAAATGCAATCCTTAAAGAGATACTTCAAAACCGTAGATATATAACTGGATAGCATAGCATAGGCACTTGAACGTCACTGGTATGCGTAGCTAGATGCTACAAATGCAAGCCTTATAGAGATGCTTCAATACCGTAGGATATGTTATGGTAAAACTTAATTAATTGACACACAATGCCGGGATGAAAATACCCTACGGGGGCAGGAGTGCTCAGATTATTGTAGTTCATATTCTCATATACCATACTTTACTACTGGTGTCATACGTACCGACTCTCGTTTTAAAATGCTCTGATCATACCTTACAGAATTGAAAAGTAGACGTGTATGCATCATTGTATAACTTGCTATTAAAAATTTATTGCTACAAACATGAATTCAAGCAGGAGTAGAATCATTAAATGATTTCTAATGAACCGTTATTATCAACAGTTAATAAATATAGGGAAGTTGGGGGAGGCAGACTGCAGATATAGAGGCTGTTGTATTTGGCTTTACTTCAATGCTTCTTGTAGGCCATGGCCAGTCTATAGCGAAGGAGCACTTCCTCCACTCAATTAGATTTGCGGATATGTTCTGGTAAAAATTAATTGATAGCCCATAACATACAACACCAGGAAGAAAATGCCCTACGGTGGTAGGAGTGCTCAGATTATTGTAGTTCATATTCTTATATACCATACTTTACTAACTGTGTCATACGTACTGACTCTCGCTTCAAAATGCATTGATCATACCTTACAGAAGCAGCAATTTATTGCATTGATTAGCAATTTATTGCTGACAACATGAATTCAAGCAGGAGTAGAATCATTAAATTACATCTAATGAGCAGTTATTATCCTAAGGCATCAGAAAAATAGTTGTGATCCTGCAGAAGATTGCTACCAATACTTTCCGTGATACTGGTCATCTTACTTCAATGATTTACTCCTCTCTTTTTGGATAACAGTCAATATATTTAGTGGGCCAGCAATGAAATTACTATAGGCAACTGTCAGTAAACAATAAAGTAACACAAGTGTCAATGTTGTACGCTTCGTGTGATTTCAATAAATCTTTGCAATTTGCATACATCCACCACAAAACCCATGAAGCCTGCAATTTTTTCGTTCTCGAAACACCTAAAAATGAGCGTAGCCTCGAAATGACTTTAGAGGGGAGCGAGATCTTTACATTTCATGATTGTATATTGCCCAGTGAAAGTGAGATCTATATCACGACAAAGCAAATAGAAGAAAACTGTCTTTGGGGAAATAAATATAAAAAACATATCTTCTTTGTTAAAATTGAAAGTTCTTTTATGATTGATACCAGGGGTGTAAATATTCCATGTAAAGTGTATCCCATTTATTCATTTAAGTAACTTTTTTCTGCAAAGCAAAGTGGCACAAACAGTAGATGGCTACTTCTTGGACATGGAGGTGCACAAGGCCTACTCTTATGAGATTGAAAGTAAGCCAGTAGTAACGGAGGATAGGAAAGGAGGGAATGGTTATTATGCACTCTAACTGCATGCAGTATGGTGTTAAATGAGAAAGAAGGAGAGAAAATGGAGATCTAAAAGCCTGCTCCCAGAGTAAAATTTAAGAGCACATTATATTTACTGCCGGTAAACATAGCATGTTAATCATGTTTTGCACCTGTAGTTATATATAACATGAACTATTCTAATTGAAGGTGGAATAAGCACAGCAGATGACTAGTTTGCATAGCTCAGTTACCAAGAAGTTGGATAGATGTGTAAGTATAGACAGGAAAACTTTAGATCTGAGGGAGAGATCTCAGGAATTTCCTTATAGAAGTACATTCCCTCAAATGCGAGAAAACACCCCCATTTGAGCTTTAAAATGTCAACTTTCATTTCAAAATAGTAGAAGCAAAAAAATCTATCAAAGCACTTCCAGCACAAAAAGATGCTCAAAGCTTGGTCCTTTGACATCTGCAAAGAAATTGGATAAAATTAGAATTAGAAACAAACATAAAAGTCAGAGGTACTAAGAACTCTCGCGACGTCAAGCGCCGAATATAGCACAGCGCATATTATCTTATAACATTTTCTATATAACACAAATTGATGAAAACGAGTAGTTGTATACTAACTGCCTTAAAAAAGTTGCATATGACGCCAGAGATTACTTTTCCAATCTTTGCTTTATTAACTGACCAGTGCACCAAAGACAAATCCTCAACTTCAATTCAAAACAACGCATTCGCTCTTTGAGTGCAAAATTGTATTTATCTTGCATGGCGATTCATTTAAAATGTCAAAAATAATATAAGAAGCCATTATATGGCTTGCATTAGTTTTAAGGTCTTGTAAATGACATCATAACTTAGAATTTCAGATTATAATTTTCTTGCTTTGCAGTGGTTTCCGTTCCAATGATTCTAATCATGATATGATTATGATAATTATGATTGATTGCCAGTACAATTGCATCATATAGGGCTGTTGGATTGAGTGGCTGCTGGCAAGCTCCCCATCTTGGGAATTTTCAGCATTATTGATCATTCAATTGGACAGAGTCCGAATTTTCCTACCCTATATTAACAAATCTATCAAGGCTATCTGAAGTTTAGTTTATATAAATCTTCACTATGTATTTGTCTAAAGATCTAACACAAACTTATAGCAATCGTCCCTCACTCAAAGTTATAGCGGTTTGATCACGTTCCAATGATTCTAATCATGATATGATTATGATAATTACTATTGATTGCCAGTACAATGCTATCATAGGCTGAAATCTTGATTGGCTGCTGGCAAGCTCCCCATATGGGGAAATGTCTGCATTATTGATCACTCAATTGGGCAATATCTGCAATATTGCTGCCTTATAATAAAACATATATCAAATCTATGTGAAGTTTACTTAATAAACATCTTCAACATGCATTTGCTTAAAAATTGACCGCGAAATTATCGCAATCGTGCTTCACTCAAAAGTAAAGCTAGAAATTTACGAGACTTTCACTAAAATTTCAGACATTTTAGATAAAATGTTACAGGGATAGCGCCAGGAATTTGTCGACCTGGAGTCTAACTATTCCTACAAGGAAGCTAAAACACCGTTACCAGTGTATGTCCAAAGTATGCGATTATATAGTATTTCAACTTTAGACGGGGGCAGCTTGTTCAGACGAAGGCCATAGCACTCTAGCCTTTTCATCATACTATCAAATAGACATCTTGAAAATCTAAAATCTTGTCAAAAACATATTGAATTCTTTGACTCTAGGTATGGACGCAGCCATGGGGCTGCTTGCAAGCCTCCGCAACAGGATGCTAACTGTTTGCCACCTATGGAAAATTTTTGTGTAATTGTTTATTGTTGCATTATCTTTCTAGCTAAGAAGAGACCTCCTTATATGTCTGTTAAGCTCGACCTTGCTGTTTAAAGCATACCAAAAAATTTAATTTTTTTCCGCACGCACATTAGCAACTTCACTTTGATATCAAACATATAAAATAAGCTCTCATGTTTTGTCCCAAATGATTCCTTTCGGATAATCGTTCCACCTCTGAGACAAAGACCTGGCTACGGGTATGATTCTAGGTGTAGTTCTTGAGACCCTTTGAAGTGCGTACAAAGAATAATGAGGAAAGGCATAATATTCTGTGAAAGTTTCATACAGTGTGTATGGTAGGCTGAATCATAACACCGGTCTTGTTTTTTCATCTCAATCTATTGTTTTTAATACACAATTCCTTTCAGCCAGTAATTAAAACTACAAAGAAAAGTACAGACAGTGTTTTAATTGGACTAAATCAACATTAGTTGATATTACTGGTCTTCCCTGTAAGAATTCTAGAGTTTGTCTTGCGGTGTCTAGGTGGAATCAATTTTTTGTCGAATAGTAAGATATTTGGGATCTAGTAGGAAGTCTTTCTTCTTTAGACTGTCGGTACAGAGATCGGCTATTACTTTGTAGATAGTAACTGCCCCGTCAAATTTTATCAAACTTGAGACTGGAAGACATTTGCAACACCACTGTTTTTTTCTCGAACCCTTCTATATGCTTGCATGCTCTGCTCTGTAAAAGGTGAAGATAACAAACATTTGTGTTGGACGTCAAATTGACATTCATCACCATGGGTGAAGTAGGACGTCAAATTTATGGGGCTTATAAACTGTCTGCTTGTAAAATCATATAGAGCTGGAGAGCGGGCAGAATAGCCGCGCGAAATTGCTATTGGTTTTTCGGAACATTAGCCCGAATCAAACGAACCTTTACCCAACTTGGGGAGCTGCAGCCCCCATGAAAATGACAAACATTGAAAATGTTGGCAAAAATTTTAATGAAATAGGCAATGACATGAAATAGTCTTTAACAAAATTTATTTTTTTGCCTTTCATCAAACTTCATCAAACAGCGCCAAACAAATGCTAGGCGATATAAAATTGTCTGTAAAGTAGCGTCATATCTCGTTAAAAATATATTCAGATGGGTAAAATATTCCCTTTTAAGCGAGAGTTAGTTCAAATTTTATTTTCACCATTACAATTTAGACATGACCCTTGCGAAGAGCAATAATGTTTACTGACAGGATTTTCCTTAATAAATAAGAATGTGGAAAGCAGTAATTTATACTGAAAGGATTTTGCTCTATAAATAAGATAAATTATTATTATCAATGTCGCGAAAAACATTGTTCCGAAAGCATGAAATTATGGCATATGATGTTTGCACTACATATATTGTAGGTGTAATGAGCAATGGACATGCCCAAGTTCATGGAACTTGGAACTTTTAATATTTTCATATTTACTTCAATATTTATATTCCATTTTATACTTTCCCTATAGTTCTTGTCATATTTAGATTTAGCTATTTTATACAGACCAGATAATTGTGCACTTCCCATTTATAGAGCGGAGCATAAGTTTATTTTTAATATTCATTGAATTATATGAAACCTCAAAAATTAACCATTTAGCATTCACAACTATGGCAATATACTTACGCACTCAGCGCTTTATGACTCAAGAAATATGGATGAACATACCCAATCTCAGTTATTCATGCATAACATTTTGAGGATCCATGAAAGGGGCGAATGGAAAGAAGACGGAACATATTTCATAGTAGATACAAATGAATAATTTGAACCTAGTTGAAGTGTCAGTCTGACAAGTTCCTAATTATTTAAAGTCAAACTATAGATTTTCAAGAAAAAGGCTCTTTATATGTGAAGGTTCGTATGTATGTGTTTGTACTACATTATAAATGCATAATTGAATCCAGATATTTCCATGGAATATCGTGTTGGCAGTTCTCAACAAGTTCTTTATGGGATACTTCCAAACGTCCGCGAATTACTGATTAGCATGGTGCAGTAGTCGCTGTGCACTGTAGAGAAATAAGGTACTGGAGTATGATTATCTCCAGGATTTTGTCTTCTTATAAATAATTTCTTCAATATTCTAGACAACAGCCCAAAATCATTGACTTTAAAATCTTTGAAGTTCATCATTGGATCTAGTGCATTGGTAGATCATGCAAGTGTCCGTCACTGGGATCATCAAAAACTTTCATTTTCGGGTTGAACTCACAATAAGCCTTCCTTGCCGGGGCCAAATGCTGAAAACCTAGAGATTCAGTTAAGATAGTATTGGTCAGTTTGGAGTTGGAATTGTGAAAGTGAAGTGTGCGGGCTTCAAAAGCTTTAAGATATAGCATGTAACAGCATGTCGTTAAAACAGCATGTTACTTTGAATACATTTCACTCTTTCCGTTAGTACTGTAGCCACGGGGGTTTCAAGAAATGGGGTGCTACAACCCTACTCTCTTTAAAAAATCGAAAAATTTACTGCACAAAACAACCGCTAATAACGGCAACTCTCGACCGAAGTTCTCCTTGTAAGCAAATTCGAATTGTACTCAAGACCAAAATCAGTGTGCACTAAAACATGTAGTGTAAAAACGTAAACCAACGCTATTCTCATGGGGAAACATTGACTAAACTAATAGAATCAGTGCAAAAGTACGCATAAAACATTTTTTCTCAATGATGTTCACTCATTTCCTCGAAACTTTCCTCAAACAATGTTGTGTGCAGTCTTGTTCATTGTAACCGGCCTAATGGGCCTAAGTATGCAAACAGTGAAAAAACAAGTATGAACAGAGATTTCATGGCAAAACACTGTTTATAATGCGATTCTGGCTAAATTCAGGGTAGAAACACGATTAAAACATGGTTTCGCCATGGAATACACGTATTTACAATGATTATAACTGCTCGCACACTATTGTTACTTTTGCAGCATATAAAGCGTTTTAAAGCTGCATGTAGTGTAAAAACGTAAGCTAACGCTGTTCTCATGGGGAAATATTGACTAAACTACTAGAATCAGTGCAAAGGTACTCATAAAACATGTTTTATCACATAAAACATAAAACATAAACAGACCTAAGTATGCAAACAGTGAAAAAACAAGAATGGATAGAGGTTTCATGGCGAAACAATGTTTATAATTCTAAACTCGGCGTAGAAACACATTTATAACATGGC
>WIPJ01067420.1:11229-55912 GCA_018155075.1 Cassiopea andromeda
ATATATATACAAGGCGCAGTTTTGAGCAAAAGTAGCATATGATGTCATCATTTTTATTACTATCAAATTTGTCATTTTGAAATTCATTCATTTTTCTCCTAATTGATTAAGATATTCTGGCCATTACTTACAGCTCAATATCTACAACAATTCCTCGTTGGTAATGAGAGTAATTACCTTTGTTCGAAGTTACTGTATATTTTTTGTTCTATATACTTCTTATTTGCTTTAATTCTTTTCAATATGAAGAAGTATCTTGAGTTTTCTTTTCCGTAGATACGGCTTACGGGCTCTAAGACGTACAACATCTCCTTCACCCAAAGAAGAGATATGACTGTTCAACATAATGCTTCATCAAATTCAACAAGCTCGGTTGTTCGTAATCTTGTACCTGGCACGGTTTACAGAATCGAAGTTGCTGCAACTACTGGAGGTGGAACGGGAAGTTTCAGCCCAAATGTTACAGTTGCAACGCCCTTTGCAGGTTTTACGTATTGATTATTGTGTAATTTTTCTCATTCTTTCTGATTATGCCTCTATTTCCAAAATTGGTATAGATTTTTGCAAGTTATTGATATAGGGAAGAATGAGGCATGTCTCATATAGGGTTCTCTACGTACGGATGCAACGTACTATAACTGCCATAGAAATAATATGACTAGATGGCAGGCTCTATAGTTATTGGACGCTGTGGATGAGGCAGATATGAGGAAGTAAGATGGCGGCAGATATTGGGCAAAAAGCGAATTTAGCACTCTCATGTTTTTCCAGCTGTGCCACGATTTGCGTTGGGTAGGTCAATGAATATGCAGATATTTTGTTTATAATTACATTTCAGCGGAATAGAGCTGAAAATTGAAGAGAAAATATACCAATTGGTCCTTTATAGATTTGCAAGAGGTTTCAACAGCGATAGGCTCGGGACAGCAAAGAACATTTGCAAGCAAAATTTATTAAAAATGTACGAAAATAACTCATTAGAGCAATGATCAACCTTAGTATTACGAAAGTATACAACATTGTGTCATTTTTGACGATATGTGGCTCTTTGCTCATACCATTTTGTCAAAGCACCTAACTCAAGCAATACAATGCTTCTAGGGGAAGATTTAAAAGAGCCCTCTATCAATCTATTTCTCAAATTTTGCCAGAAATAAGAATGAAAGCAGCCTATCTAGCCCCATTGAACATTCCTTTACTAGTGCAGTTTTTTGGCAAAGAGGGGTACGTGGTACCCTCCACCTCAGACATCTGAGACCAAGAGTGTTGTGCTAAATTTTTAGCAAGGCGATGAAAACAAAGTTTTAGAGGCCACAACCTTTAGAGCAGGAGTCTCCAAACTACAGCCCTCGGGCCCTTCTCATCCGGCCCATGGAGACCTCTTTGTCTCTGAGAAAAATAAATTTTATTCTTTATTACTTGGTCCTGAAATGTCTTGGCATCCCACTCCCATTTGCTGCATAAAGGTTGATGAAGCCCTCAGACTGAAACATTTGGAGACCCATGCTTTAGAGTTTTGAAAAGTCAACACAAAGTTTGTGCCAGGCTCTAACATTATTTTTTTGCAAACAAGCATTGAAATTAGTTTGCAAATCTTGAGCAAAGTAGTCAAATTTAAGTACCTCCTTAAATGCTATTCCATTCAAACTGAAAAAAGGTTGTAGTGAAAAACATTTAGAGAAATGAATCTTGACTGTGTCTCTTTAGAGCAGGAAGACTAGTACATACTGAATAGGTATTGTTGAGTACAGTTGTTTGCTTAAAATAAGGGTGGAAAAGCCAGAAATATAAAATCCAACGATGGAAGCATTTTATAGGCTTTGGATGACACATACCTCATATGTGTGTAAGACCTCTAAAAATCATTTGAACTTGCAGCTATTTCACAAGAATTGCTTAAATTATTTAGGAGATCTGTGGTGTCAAGTGAAAACCTTCCAAAATATGAAGGATTGAACCTACCATGGCAATTACAGGCTGCAGGGGAAACATGTGTTTTGCCATCTGCTCAAGGCATTAAGTCTACAAAACATGGCATTCCTCAATGAGATCTTTTGTGTGCAGAGACAAAAGTATGTGTGCTTGATTGCAAACATTATAATGGACAAACGTCTAAAAAATCTTGTGTCATACCTCACTTCACACATTGGCTGCTGATCCCCAGGTCTTACAGCATTAAAAAGCATGCAAATTGGTAATTATTGCTCTCAAGAGTCGTCCCTTGCTAAGCGGGGGTAGGTGGAGGTAACCAGAAACGACCGGGAATAATCTCCGATAATGACACTTACATTTTTGCACGAATTTTGATACATTCCATCAATAATGAAAGGACGAAGAATTTTCATTTGAGCATACCGGGTACAGAATAAATCTCATTTTAGCTAAATAATTGCTTTTCTGATGACTTCTATATGTATACACCGCGTATAACTTAGTTATATGTAACTTGTGTTTCTACATGTGTTGCAGGTTCGATTCACGTATCGGTGCTTTCTTTACTTGAACAAAGCTTTATACTTAACACAACTGAACTCTTTACGAGTGCAAACGATGCCTACGTATAACAAATAACAACTGACTAGAAACGATAGATACATAAAACAGATAAAAGAACTAGGATTGTCTGTTATCAATTAACGAAAGCAGTCAAAGTCGCAATTAAATGTCACCATATGGTGCCTCGCTGATCTGCTCCTACTCTTTAGCATCAGGGGCTCCAATCATGAACCAAACATATAAACGCAGCGAAAAATTCAGCCAGTTGTTCCGATTCCTCTTTTTGCCCACTAAGTGCTACCATTTTGAATGCTCATGTTTGCCTCATGTCACACGATCGCGGCCGCATTCTAGTCCTGTTATTTATACGATTATTGCACAGAACTGTTAGAAGTGAGACATGATTTCTTTACAAAGTCCTATGTGGTTGAAAGAGGTAGAAGTGGATGTATTGTTAAACCTTGCTGTAAAATTTTATTCAGTTTCTCTGTCAATCTTTTTACTTTTTAGGAAGAAGTGTGTAGTGTTGTACCGTTTTAACGCCATGTTATTGCATTGTTGTTTATTATAATCCTATATTGTATTTGTTTATACTGTATACTACATATGATACTTCTACCTTGTGTGTTGATAGAAATTCTATTACACAAGATGCCAATAACTTAGCAAATTGCTCCTAATGAGCCGTTAGCATCTCTCGTTGTAGTTACGTTCCTTCGAAGCATCAAGACAACAAAAATTGTGTTGATGGTGGAATATATTCATTTATGTCATGAAAGAAGTTCTGTTTTTGAGACATATGTATTGTTGATAGTTTAATTAATCCTGTCTTTTCCTTTCAGCGCCACCAAAACCCACTCTACAAGATCAGGGTGTTTCCAAAAGCGTACGAACACTACTTCTTGGAGAATCATCCAACATTAACGGCCCAATTAGGTTAGAATTCACATATTAATAGCAATGACTTGGACTGATTTTATCACTGCAGATAAAAATTTCCTTGTCACAAGTAACTCTGTGAACACTGAACTCTTTAATATTCGTTTCTCTTGTCCATATATAGCAGTGACTCCCAAACCGAGGCCCAGTATTCCGAGAGGTTGCCGTCACTTGCAGCTTGTAGAGCCAAATACAAGCAAATTTGTATTTACCATTTTTCCATCCACTCATATATAGGATATTGGTTCTGTTATAGAACCATATTTATGGGCAAAGAAAATATCTATAGATGCTAGTTATACACTTTGCATTATTTTTCATGGTGAGCAGTGGCTTTTTTACTGTAGAACTCATCACCTAACTATTCAGTCGAGATGGAGAATGGGTCAACCTTTCAAATTTTTTTTATCGTTGCATCTGTGAAGGAGCTAGGTTACTGGACTAGGGAATCTATGGAGAAATGGTTGGAGTGGAAAAGATGGAAGAGTTAGAAGACAGAGGTGGTTGAATTTAATGTTGGGAATTTAGATAATGCATTACTTGCAGCATAGAAATGCATCGAATTCTATTTTGTTTATTCTCCATCGGAAAGTTTTGCTGGCCTGCCTTGGCAATTCTGTTCATTCTCATTTTTTTGCGTGGCAGCTGCATTGGCCTCAGACATTCCACTACATTTTTTACTGTAAATGGTATTTCTATGTTTTTTGATTTACACTGTTTATGTCTATAGCGATTTTCTTGCGTATTTGTGTTCTACAAAATATCATTAATTTCCATTTTGTTGATGAGGAGAATCATTTTCATTTATGCTAACATTATCTGTTGTAGCAAATATCAACTATTTATTGTGGAAGGACAGGCGCAGCCCTGCTTGCCAAATGGCTTAAATGAAACAATGTCTCCATCGAAGCTTCCGTTAACCCTTGAAGTAGAGGCGGGAGTGACGTCAATTAAAGGGATATCATTGGAAATGGGGACAATCGGATACTTTAGTTTTTGCTACTATGCTGTAGTCCAGGAGAAGGTTTGTGATTTCATAGGAAACTAAGCAAATTTTGCTTAAAGTTGTTGTTTGATTTTCTGATTTTCGTCTTCTTCATGAGAAAGTTTTTACCTTTATTCTCGACACAATCCTTTCCATGTAATATGTTCATCATCATCATCATCATCATCATCATCATTATCACTATTATCATCATCATCATCATCATCATCATCATCGTCGTCGTCGTCATCATCATCATCATCATCATCATCATCATCATCATCATCATCATCATCATCATCATCATCATCATCGTCATCTTAGATGAGTTGCCACCATCTCCAATCCTTATCAATCGTTATACGTTATCAATCATCAATTTCACTATCTTCATTATTCTTAAAAATTTTGGCATTACATGTAGCACTGTAATGATCTTTTTCTCCCCTGTTCTTTCTTCAAATACTTTTGCCCCTGAAAAGGCATGGCGTATGCTATTAATGCAGCTACCAACTGTTTTGCCGGATGGACCCGGGTGACTTCTAGCAGTGCAAGTGCCTCCTTGACACACCTTCAATGACTTTTGAGAGCACCACTTGGGTTGTTACAATAGCGGCAATGTTAGACGAGAGGACGTGTGACAAAGGTTCCGAATATACAGGAGATGCTTGTTCTCTCCAAGCACTTCCTTACAGCTGTCACAGCCAATACATAGGCCCATCATTTTGCACGAATTGATAGGTCACCCTCAACTAGCATTATCGATCATCGTAATCAATTTTTTCATCATTGTGATCATTACCATCATCACCATCATCATAATAAGTCTTCATTTCATTGTTAGTCACCATTATCAATTTCATTTATCACTATCTTTACCATCATTATTACTATTCTACTGTCAATATAGTGATCATCATCATCACTGCCATTAATACACAGCCTCGCTAACTATTTGATATATCGCTATTTCAAGATAATTAACTCTAACTGTGTATATATGTTGCTGATTAACTCATTGCAATGTAAGTTTTACTTCTTTTTCTATTTTAGGATCAAAGCTTAGTCAGTGAAGCCACTACGTTAGCTATTGGTATGTTTATTTAAATCTTTTTAACTCATACCAGGACAACCAATACTATTGCTGTTGCAACAGAATCTGGAAAATCAGGATTTATGCCCATTTTTTTTTAACAAAGGGGAAAATGTAAAACGAAAACAAGACATGGTAGGTTGCAGCGGGAAGCAAATGTACACGACAGTTGTGCAGAACAAATATTGTGAAAATGTAAAAGGTGTTTGTTGACATTCTTAACATATACATGGTGTTTCTACTGGTAATCTTCATTTCTGTATGAACTTGCTAATTGGTCCAGTCATGATAGGCACAGTAGAGCTCAAACTCGTTGCTGGCTGTGTCAATTTATGCTCAGTAAGAAAAAGTGATGATTCTGTTCTTTAAGGGTCAGTGTTTCGACAGAAATTCGGAAAAAATTACCAAATAACCGTACGATACAGAAATATCATTTTGACAACAAAAAAATTTAAAGTTGATGCTTACTTTATATATAGCTGTAACAATTACGGGGTTCTTTGTGTTGGCTTGTGATGTACGAAGTCCTCAAGCCTAGGCCATAGGCCTAGGCCTGAAGTAGAGACGACAATACGGAATGCTACTTGATGCTTTTTCTCTTGATGCAATTCGAAGACTGACCAATATGAAGAAAGCACTCATTACATATGACATCAACTGCACGCTACAATACATGACACGTCAAGAGCACAGTACACGTTGACAGGACAACCATTGTCCGGAAAGGGTGTTTACTACACACAACAGGACCTCCACATGTACGCAAGACTTAAACACGCAAAAAGATAACTAAAGTGATACGAACTACAGCACATAACTAAAACATCAAACTCAATACGTTATATAGCTACTTAATTCATCTCCGACAATATACTCCCCAGATACCTCCACCGTGCCAACATCTTGGCCATACCATGAAATGTGTAATCTGAAAGTTTGGATGAGAGGCCAGGACCAGTTTTCTTTAAATATTGAGTGTAAAATTTGCTATTTTCTAGTGATTATTGCAATAATTTGTAACAATAACTGGATAATTTTCCAAACCTGCTGATGTATGCTTTAGCAGATTGAGCTGCGTCCATTCTAGGCCATCAACTCATGTAACTGTTGCGGGCATATGATGTCAGAATTGTTGGCGCGAACCTGGCGATCGGCGGCATAAACTTGAGGGGCAGACTTGAGCGGCTCATTTAGGCCCGACGTAACGTTCTGAAAATGGAACCCATGAGCGAGCCTCGTTTACATTCTTCCTCCTTGCTCATCTTTTGGAAAAGTCAGTGCAAAACCTGCAAAACTTAGGAAAAGCTGTTGAAAAAGCTTAAACTGTTGAATGCTTCTGGACTGTTCAATAAGCTTGAAAGCTTACATGTCCTAGAGAAGTCATAGAATAGTTTTTGTCAAGCATTAGTCTTAATGGTATGGATACCACAATATTATTGTTAAGTATTTTTAAGCTATGTTGAGGAATTCAGATGAAACTATGATTGTTCTTGTTAGTTTTTTGATGACAGCTGACTTCCTCTAGAATACGTACTTTAAGGTGCTGAATACAGCCTGAAATTTACCTTGAATTTCATTGTCAGATATAAGGACCAGCGTGTAAATGCAACATGGAATGATCGGAAGTTTGTTGATTTTCCTTCGTAAAACTCAGGAAATTTTCGCAATAGTGAAATAATTTTGTTGTTGTTGTTGTTTGTTGTTGTTGTTTTAAAAAGTTAATTATTTCGTTCACTACACGCATATAGATGCACTTTTTGCAACCTTGACCTTTTTGCAATACGTTAGAACAGCGACCCTGTGTATACTGTTGAGTGGCTATTTGTCATAGAGTTAGTTCGCTGCTTAGGCATCAAGTAACGATGGTTTCTTATCCACTTTGGGTGTCTTCTCTTATACTTGTTGTGTTATGATTTTATTTATGTCAAACCATGTATAGACAATTGCATGCTGTTTTGCAGAGCGCAAGTCTTTGGCGAAGGTGGATCCAAGTCCCTATAATTCAACTATTAAGGAAGACAGTTTTGTAATTCCGCTGGTGCAAGGACCTTCCACTACTAAGTATATATTATGGCTGTATTGAGATTGAAGATTTACGATTGCGCGTACACTTTTGTCCATCCATCTATCCAACGCACATCCATTTATACTTATTTGTGCCTTCATCTGGCCATCCATTCCATCCCACCCATCTCATCCACCCATCCCATCTATCTGCCCACCCGTCCGTCCATCCGTCCGTCACCCATCTATCCATCCAACCATCCAGCCATCCATCCAACCTTCCAACCATCCAACCATCAATACTATCATTCATTGATTAATGAATTGATTCATTTATCCATTTATTTATTCTTTTCTTCATTCATTATTCTTCTCCTTGGAAATGTATTCTCCATTGGTATTAACCAATATACAAACTTGGCAGCAAGTAGACTATAGCTAGCACGTGCTTCAAAGGGAAGGTGCGGTCAAATAATGACAATGGTTAGATCTAAAGTTCTGAAGCCAGGAATTTCATAGTACGATTATTGTTTCATTTGAAGTATTGTTTTTTATGCACTTATAGTTTAAGTATCGAATACGTCTGTTTACATGCGACGCCATTTATTGCTACGTTCTCGCTTTGAAGAGGAGAATGTTACGTTACACGCGCAATTCAGTAATCAAAGCTAAGTGCTCTCCCAAAGAAGCACGGCTCAAAAATAAGAGCGATTCGTTCCTTCAGCAAACTCTGAACATAGATTGATAACATTGGCAACCATTAATAAGTGTAAAGTAACGATTTCAATGTGCTGTTTGTCTAAACTTTCTTAATCCTTTCCTTTTAGTTCTAAAATCTTTTAATTCTAGGCTTTCTCTTATGTAAAAACATGTAACAGTTGCGCAGACTGTCGTACACCAAGTGGTATGCGCATGCGTATGCTATTAATGGCGAAAATAAACAGCTTACTCGCGCATTCAATCCTTTGCTCCTTATAATCACTCATTCATAGAAGTTCATTCATAGCTAATCAATTTTTTACAGGTATCTCTTTCTTGCAGAATCATTAGAATTATGAGTTGTTAATCGCAATTTATTCTACTTGAATTATAGAAGCTACCATGTCATAGTTGTGGAAAATAGCGCATCAGTAAAAGCTCCTCAAGAATGGCTTCCTAGTGAGTTAGGACCTTATGATGCAGCTACGTATAGAGTTGGAAAGCCATATGTAGCGGCAGTTTTGTCTTCGTATGTGTCAAGTTTTTCCGTCGGAGATGGAAAAGACTACTTTTCATCAAACAGAAGAAGACGAAATGTTGGTAGTGTAACCTACAAGAATGTTCCATTGAAGGCGAACACTGATTACCTTGTTTTCCAACGTGCTTACGTTTCCCAAGTAGGTTGACATTGATAGATTTTTGTACTGAAACTTTCAACCGTCTTGGAGTATAATTTATGTCTGGGAACCAACCTATAGTCTTGAAGCCAACCTTACAATTCATATCTTCTTTAGGAGACCAACACAAAGATTTTCTTGCAAGTATTGCCAATTTGTGTACGATTTTATATGCGTAAAGCACATATGAGAAGGTCATTTAGATCAGGAGGTCGCAGAGTCGCAGCCTAATTGCAGCCAGCAAGACAATATTTTCTAGCCCCCACCTTGACAAAAAGTACAATACTAGTATATTAGAGAGTATAAAGCAAAAGGAAGGGTGGCTTCTTGACTCGCAAGCACAGCCCTGGAGAAGCAGCAGTACCTAGGCGCCATATGATGATAAGATTTTACTTTTGTACTAGGTTTCTCATAAATAATATTGAATGAATGTGAAATAAATTAAAATATCAGAAGAGCTGCTCGGCCAGCTCCTGTCCAAAATTCCTTGTCCAGCCTAAGCTAGGTTCCACCGGCCTCATGCACTCCACATTGCAGCAGCGGCACAATCTCCATTTAGCAGCCAGGTAGCAGTCGGCATTTCATGCCCAGAAGAAATCACCAAAACTATTTACGATCTTTTCATGGAATCCCTTTTGCAGTCCAGCCTCACCCAGGATTTGCCTGTAGCAGTCCCTGATTTGGGTTCTATATTCTCCCGTTCCCAAATTTTATGCTGCATGCACTAACGGTAAGATAGGTTAATTTGAACTCGTTTTTTCTTGCCGAAACCTTATCACACCATAGATATCGTTATGAATTGGTAATGCTTGTAGTCAGATTCAATTTACGTATATAAAGGCTCATTTATTGAACAAGCCTGAGGAAATTGCAAGTGGTAAGAAGTAGTATTGCTTCATTTGTGATATGCTTCTTAGATCATACCCTAGCTCAGGCAACGATAGTGGGACAAGGGGGGCCAACAGGAGCAAAATTGAACCGACTTGCGTGCGCACCTATTTTGGACACTGCCTAGCATAGGCACCTCATTTGGACCCAAAGGGCCTCTTTGAGACATTGTCGTTCCATCCTTTAGCAGAGCCTATATTTCACAGAATTATACAAATTGCTCTCTCTCTTCCAATAATATTTTGCTTGTTTATATAGCTTATATAATCTCCTTAGTATCATATCAATGTCTAAAAAAGGATTCTACGGCTTTTCAAAAAAGGCACTTTTGCTCCCCCTACTCCCCTAAGACAAAACCAGGAGGGGTACTTGCTCCCCTCTGCCCCCCTCTCCGGCGTGCCTGCCCTAGCCTGACATACCTCCGTCTTTCACTTGTCCAATTGTTTATACATGATGATTCAAATGTTTCTTCTTACTTTATAGAGCGTATACTATTCTTCACCATGGATTGGACCTCTGAAAACAAGTAATAGTTCTTTTTATCTCCTTTGTTTTAGAACTTTCTAGCAATTTTCAAACCGGTTATCAAGTATCCCAATACTACTGTCACCCCACATGCATATGTGCACACTCACACACCTATATTTAGAACCCAGTATTCCAACGATAAACACTTGCAGTAATCTCTCCATTGAATCAGTTAACTTCCTATGAGCAGGCACGAAAGTAGTCATGAGCACTAAGGCTATTAATGTTCCATGCACAGAAGCGCTGTCGAGGCAGATAGGAGCTATTCCTTGCCAATGAGGGAGAAAATTATAGAAATTTTAACCATATGAAATAACAAACATTCTGGCATCTTAGGTCAATATCTTCTACCGGTTACAAGTTACTGCCAATCAATGTTTCAGAAATTTTGCTTTATTTCTTGCGTAACTCGACATATTGAATTTACATGTTGAATAAAAATTTTGCAAATATCTAAGATGTTTCCTGTTTTTCAACATCAAAATATGCCTTCTACACAAGTATTGGGTGAAGAAGTCAAAAATAGTCTCCAAATTGGTATATAAATATGATAAAATGTATTGTAAAACATTGTAGTTTCGTTTCTTTTACAATTATGGAAGAGACGCCTTTACTTTTCAGCCAAAATTTGACAGTATCTGTCTATGTTTTTTCAGTCTCGGCTTTTATATGTTAATATTAGAAATATCAAGCCATCTGCTAGCAAAAAATTGGTAGGGTTATCTTTTCTGTTACGCAAATATCAAAATTTCCAATTTTATGATCATTCATTGATGCCACGAATAGTTGGGAGTGTAGTGTCAAATGCAGCTAATGATTTGTCTCGCTGGCTTTCCATTTACCCGTTTACTTGGTAGACCTCTATTAGTACGGTCGATGGCATTGTCAGGCACTGAAACTTTTAACTCTTTAAAAACATCCTTTACGTTCTCAGGAAACTCTTCAGCCTGCGCTGGTACTTCTCGTTGTCTTCTGATTTTCTTTGAACCTTTAACACATGGCGCTAAAGAACCACTTTTTTTCATTGTGCCTTATTTTCGTGTTTTGATCACAAATAGCTTTGTGGAGAGAGTTTATGCAATCCTTTGCGGCTACCTTTTCTTCTAGATCTTTGAATTTTGTGTTATCTATGTGTATAAGCTCTCAATTTCCTCACCCGAAACATTGATAGCGCGCTGTTGTTGCATCGAAATTAAAGAACTCATGTTATATCAATATTTGATCCAACTTACACATATAACTTCATATAACAGCTCACATATATTTATCATAATTGTATTCAAAGCATGTTTGGCAAGCCTGGGATTGATAGAAGTTGGAATGCTATAGACCCCTTGCCGTATGGTATCAGAATAGAAAGTACACAGAATGCGCGCATGGTGTGGAGTAGTGTGGGCCATAGAAATAGTAGGACTAGAATGTGCGGTCTATTGTTTTCGCAGTCACAGGATAGTTTATATATGTAACAGCAAGATAGCAGCCCAGTGAGGGCAAGAACGCGGCTATGCAAGCATGGCCTTTAGCGTCAATTTAAGAGATGAAACAGTGTTAGCTGACTTACAGTCATTTGAAAGTGAGCTCCAAGCCGCGTCCCCCCTCCTCCCCTGGAATGGAAAACTGTTTTTTGCATACTTCATTTTTATCAAAAAGTATTCCTTCCTAAGAGTAGGAACTAAGGACAGCAGCTGTTCATACGAACCAGATAAATTTAATTCTGAAGAACGCGTGGCTGATAGTTCTTAACTTCTTCTTATTTCCTTGTCTTTATCCCACATATCTCTTTTTGAAGGATTACTACTTAACATCATTGGCCAGGTTTGCCATTGACCTGCTTTCTTGGATTAGCCTAGTTTTCATATTTTCTACTTTATGTTGTTTCTATATACAGAAAGTGAACTTACAGGGTGCTCAACTTGCTAGACAGTAGAAGGTCATAAAACTTGGAATAAGTATGCATGACGTTCTGTTAAGTAAAGCGAGCTTCTGTAATACCGAAAAGGACATTTCCGCTTTAGGCCTGAGATGAAGCATTTAATTTCTTGAGCATCAGACGTAACCTAGTTCATCTATTGAGAGGACTCTTCCTCCAAAATTCCCTGCATAAAAACTTTTTAAATAGTTTATTTATGAGTTTAATTTCGAGTTATTCTTAGATGCCTGAGTATTATCATTCATTTTATTTTCCTTTTTGATTTTTCTGTATGTATTGGAATTTAAAATGAGAACTGAGAACTGAACTGAAAACTGATCTTCAAATATTCGAAATTATTCGAATTATTCGAATATTGGATGCTGAATATTCGGTATTCGAAATTCCACTATTCGTATTCGACTTGACCACACTAGTGTGGGACAGAAAAACACTGGAAATGCCTGTATGTTTAAAGAAAAATGTTCAGGTCAGGGCATTTTTCACACCCGTAGACCCTCTTATCAAGTTTTGCAACGAATAGAAAGCACAGTAATGAAAGAATTCCATTCTCGTATTTTGCTTAAGCAAACCGGAAGACAGGCGGTTATGAAAAGCAACTGATATTGAAAACGCATTGTTAGGCCTATGGTTGGCCTCTTGTAAATACAAAGACCCAACCATATAAATATATTTCTAGTAAGAAGAAATGGCTGCTTCAGGATCTTTCTCCAAATATTACGCTAGCCTTGAAACTGCCAGTAAGCAAATTATTTGTCGAAGTTCACACTCACCAGTGGTGAACAGCTTCTGTTCAGTTTTCCGAGCGTGTTTGAAAAGGATGCATGGACTGCAAATACTTCGTTTCTAAAAATTGGTTGGTGCATGGATCCTGTTGATTGATTAATACACTGAGCTTTCCAGGATTGTGATAAGTTATCACAACATATTTTGTCTTACTTTTCATCGCTTTGCCTATACGCCTCAGTTCATGTTATCTCTTCCCTGTATGGGCAGAAGCAACTAGGAGTTACAGGCTTTGGCCTAAGCTTGCAATGGAGCATGCACGTATCTGGATGAGATTTCCAGGGAGCAAAACCTGCTTATACAATCGCTTTGGAAGGACAAACGCCTTATTTTCTTATGTAACCCTCTAGGCTAATGACTATATCAGGGGGCAAAACAGTTCAAAATTTCTCATTGGGAGGGCATTGCCCCCTATGCCCCTTGCACGTACATGCCTGCAAGGGAAGTCAGATACATTTCATTGCCTTCTACTATCAATGTTCAGTATTTTTCATTGCTCTAATAGTTTTTCTAGTGCGAAATTTGTGCATATTTTCAATATTTATTCCGCTTAATGAGAACTAACAGGAATATAAAAATTTTACATATGTAGAACATAGGGAGGTTAAATATGTAAATACTATAAAAAGTATTCCGCACCAGTCACAACATTTTCTCCGCACAATGTCTAATTCGATATTTGGGCCGATTTCCAATTTTTCCAGTCACCACAATGTACTGCCCGTATTAGCAAAGGAATTCTAGTTAATTACCCTGGATACCACAGCTGTACAAAAGCCCTTCAACCTTGATTTTTAAATGCTATTTATTCAAACCTTTCTATAACACCTCACTAATGCGAAAGTAGTGAGCATCATACTCTTAAGGCCCATTTCCACTTCATTGGATTTCGCATTTCGCATTCGATTTCTGATTTGCGCACTGCCATCGCTTGCGAATTCAATAAACACTTCACTTGATACGAACGCGATCCAAGACAACCACTTTTGTTAACTTATCCATTTAGATTGTCTGCTGCATATTCCATTGGTGCGGAAGTGAGTTCCACCCGCTGATCAATACATTCATTTTCATTTTCATTCATTTTAAATTCTTTATACAGGGTAAAGCTACAGAAGTCTGACTGGCCTGTTAATATATAAAAGCTACTTACAATATACCTCTAAATACAATAAAAATATATGCAAAAATAAAAGTTAAACCTTACACAATGTTCACAATAGCAAAACAACAGTGCACAATAGTAAACTGGTTAGAACACAAATTGAAACCATGTCAATAAATGTGGTCAAAAACATATTAGAGTTTCATGCCATTTAATTTGAGATTCTTTATTTACGGTTGTCCCGTCAATCTAGAAAAACTGACTTTTAAAAGTGAGCTTTGCTTGGTCAGTAAACAGTCTGTTATGCATGTAGTCGATTTTTTTTCTGCCCGTGTCTGGATATTTTTCGCTTCATACACCCGAGATCTAAGGGAAAATTGACCTTATTTCCAATTTGGATTATTTACTATATTGTATTGGAGTGAATTGCTGCTTGCTGATTCATTGTTTTCATCGAATGACCTTCATTCGCATGCGAACTTTTGCAAGAAAACAAAGCTTGGGAACAGGTTAAGTTCGCAATCCGAACGTTCGGATGCGAATTTTAGACATAAGATCGCATGCGATTTCCGACTTGCGAATGAAGTGGAAATGGGCCTTTACTCTCGTCGTCTTTATTCTGTGATATGGTTGACATTTGAAAACTGATGTTTACAATTGAATCCATGTTTTGCATGAAATATTGATATTGATGTCAGTGATATTTGGAAACTAATGTTTACAGTTGAATCCATGTTTTTCAGAGCAGGCTAGCTCTCCAACATCGACTCCTCCTCCTCCTCCTCCGATTGGCCTCATCGTTGGCGTTGTAGTTGCAGTTGTTATCATCCTTGCGTTGAGCATCCTTGTATTTGTTATCTACAGGTATAATTGTCTGATGATTTTAATTTTTAGTGCAGTAAAAACCTACACATAAGAACCTGCAAATTTGAAATGAGCCTGTTCATGTTTCTCATTTGATGATGTTTATTATTGAAATAATATGGCAGCATGTAGTCAACCACATAAATTTTAATTTTTTAAAGACAGTTTTTAGCTCTTGTGGTAAATACAGTAGTTGTTAGCCCCCTTTCACAATAGGATATTTACGCTTTGTTTATTTCCTAGTGTATCAAAATTGAACCATTACTAAGAACCTAGTTACAATATCAGGCTGAAAGGGTTTTCAGTATTTGAAATCAAAATATAAGTTTCAGGCTATAGTTTCTCAATGAATAAAGGTTCTTGTGTGCCGGCCTTTACTGTTTGTCATCTCATGTACTCCATCCTTTCATTACAAGCTGCATCATTTAACATCATCGATTATTTTCTTTAGACATTGTTGATTGTTTCCTCCACTTATTTCACTATGCAAGTCACACTAAAAATCCACCAGGAGCCATATACTCACATTTCTATTTTTACTAGGGCAGCACGTTCTCAAATGGAAATCATTAAATAGTAACGATTGCAGAGTATTACGAGGTGCAAGAAGTAGATTTACGATGGCTAGCTTTTTAAAATGCCTGATTAGGTTACGTTTCAGGTTGCCCGTATGAAAGATATATAGAATAGCAATGTGCATTAGAGTGTAGACCAGGAGTGCCCATATTATGGCCTTTGGACCAAATTTAATCCACTGTCAAACTTTTACTCGTCCTCATCAAGTTCTGAAATATATGTTTTACGTTGTACATGCATGCGCATTTTTTACTTTGTTTACCGTATGTGGTAATAATAGGTCCTATGTAAAGCATCGCTACTCCCCCATCGAGGGCAGTACCATTGACACCCTGTGTCTGGCTCTGTGGCCTAGCTCGGCTCCTTGATCAAATCCTTATTGACAGCTATGCTGCAATTATGGGAAGCGAACCAACCCGGCAAAGCGGGTTAGCTTCCTTTTCGAAAGTGAGTCAACCTTGTGAAACAAGTTGGCCCTTCTGAGGTAATATAGCATACGGTTGAGCTTCGGGTTGACCCATTGTACGCCCAGGTGTTTTAACTGTTTCTGTGGCTTTAATCATCACTAATGGAAGAAAATGGCTGTTGTATGTTAAGGAAATTTACTGGCACTCCGAAAATGATGGAAATTTGATAAAATCACTGAGTAGCTTCAAGTCTAAAATGTAGAATAAGCAAATGTTAATTTTACTGTGACAAACAATGTCAACAGGAAGACATACACAAATCTACACAATATCGATTTTATAGCATTTGCCTCAGGGAAATTAATGATCAAACTAAATGAAAATGGCTGTGGATATTAAAAAAGAAATATTGGAACTGCCCGCTTTTGGTTTCAGCCGGGTGAGCAGAGAGTCTCAGTCGAGCCCAAAGCTGTTTAACCACCCTACATAATCACGAAGTTTGGCGAGTCAGAGCCGAGCTACAAGCAGGTCAACTAACCCACATAGACAGGCCTTGGAAATGAATAAATTATTTACTTGTCAATACTAGTAGTGTGTTCCCCGGCCTTAAGCCTATTTCTCTGCATATGTCTCTCACCGAAGTACTTTGGCACCCCCTGTCGTAGGCTAACTGCCTTTGAACTTAGAGATCAAAGATAAAGGCAATAAGGTCAGCTCGGGATTACATTACAATAGTTTTGCCATACAAAAACACGATCAACATAGTGATCATGCATTTTTGGTGTATATTATGCCAGCTGTGTAGTTGTCTCTCCATATTGGGTTCCAAATTATTGAGTTTAGGAGGATGTTGTATTTGTATGTTACCTTTTTTAACATGCCTTCAGAAAACTCTTGAATTTATGTTAATCCACTAACAATCATAATAGAGCCCACCTCAGATCAAGCTTTAGCCTATTGTATGTCTCTGTTAGAATGGACTTTGTTGTTATGAAGTGCTTTAGTAGAACTGACGCTATTTTAGGAAAAGGAAAGCTCCTGGGAAAGAGGCTGGACCCCATAAAAAGCCAATAATGATGACACCAATTGCTCAGTCGTCAGACAATGCAAGTTATAATGATGATGAAGACGAAGCGACAAATGTTGAGTCATCTCCAGCTCCACCGGCAAGAACTCATAGTATACTCGAACGAAGGAGAAGCTCAAGTGAGATGATTTGTTTTAGTCAACGTAGATATTTTGACGATGAAACTCATCACCTGTGTTTATCATAAATTCATCACCATCTCAGTCATTATGATCTCTTCTCGTCCTTTCTCTTTATATCCCGAACAAAGCATGCAACTAACTCTCCCTGCATCTGGGGGTCAGTGGATTACCTTCCTATTGTTGAAAATAGGTGGGTAAGTCTGCCACACTCAAGACTACCCTATTTCCCCAACAGCAGATAGGGTAGCTTGAGCGAAAACTACAAGGTAAGCAATTGAGCCTGCTTTTACTGAGTGGGCCTGGCTGGATGGTTTGACATAACTCGTCGATATCTATACCAGTTCTGCACATCAGCGAATTGTAATTACCTCTCTACACCCTTTCACAACAATGAGATCTTCAACTGTAAGCTAGCAATAGTCATGAGCACAGTCATCATCTGCTCATGTATCTTCGTCATGCATTTCATAGCGGCCACCATTAGCAAGTTTTTTGTCATCCCCAACCCCAAAATCACTAGAATCATTTGTATTATAGCTACTCTGATGATCACTTCGATATCATTATCAGCATCATTTATAGCCGATTGCCATAACCATTGACGATGATGCTGGTTGAGTGCCCATGTATTATAAAGAGGATGGCCAACTTTTTCTTTATCATCATCATAACCAACGCCATTGTTATCGTTATTACAATTAACCCAGCCTTTTGCTTCTTTACTATCACCTCTCTCAGTAGAACTTCATCGGTTTCTAGAATTTCAAGGTTCTGTGGAATCATAAATGAAATTTTCGATTTTCAGACTCTTCTCTCAGACATAAGAAAGCTCCACGTTCAGTAGGGCATGACAGTCGCCACCCTCCAATCTCCCTCGAGGATTTTGCACGACACAGCAAGGATTTGCAAAAAGACAGCCACCATGGGATTACCGTAGAATATGAAGTAAGGCCTCCATTTTTACCTACTGTATATTTCGTTCACAAAAGAGCACTAGAATAGTGTATCAAGACAGATAATTTAATCTCTATTTATCAACGACATCTACAGTTGCTTGTAACCGAAATTTATCGAACAAAGGTCTCAGGTTTATATGAAAATTTACAGTCCGCTTGTCGAGATAATTAGTTGTCTCCTTCACTGTTCTTTGTGGCCTAACTTTTTTTATCTCAAGTCCTGCTCTTCAAATAAAAAATTGATACAAACAGCCAAGAGTTGCAAAGAGAATTAAGCATTTCCAGAATCTGCCTACGCTATAATGACACATGTACACATGTACAGTATGGTCCATTTTACCCCGACAAGCGGGATTGAAGCATAATATAAGAAAATTAGTATGAGTTTTTTGTAAATTTAGGTTTTATTTGAATATATTTCTGTTCTCTTTTGTTAAGTGTTATTTCGATAGATTTCTGTTCCCATTTGTTAGGTTTTGTTTAGGTAGGTTTCTGTTCTCAGTAGTAGATTTTTACTCCTTTTTGGGTATTTTTTTCGCTATTGCATGATGTATTAAATGGTTGGTATTAATCCTCAAGCTATTATTTAGTTTCCCTCTAAAGCAACCAGTATTTGAAAGACAATAGTGCACTTTAATGAATTGTCTTCTTCTTTGGCTTTTAGGATCTGGGAAAAGGACAGCAATACACTTGGGACATAGCAGTGAACGCAAACAACAAAAAGAAAAATCGATATGCTAATATCGCTGCATGTAGGAACTATTGTTTTTGTTTTCATCACATCACTAGGAACGAAGTTGCAATTGCGTATTGTTTTTATTGCAGGTTTCTCCTCGTTATGCTTGTTGTAGATAAGGTTTTTCTTTCTTCTATTCATCTTATTTTCTCGATATTCTCAATTGTGGATAGGTCAGTATAGCATTTCCGCTAGAATAGGAGAGTGCTGTTGTGGTTTATTTTGAATTTGAGCTGATCCTTGTATTTTTATAAGTAATTTTTTCTGTTGATGTATACTCATATACACTAGTTATTTTTCTTCTCTTTCTGCTCCCTCTTTAAACTTACCAATTACCATATCATAAGGAAAAATAATGAACATTACAATTAGTTCTACTAGTTAGCATACTGGTGATTATCCATCATCTACCAATGCCGATGTCAGGTTGCCTAAAATGAACACTACGCAGAGACAAAAAGCTTTCTGCTTTCGGGGTGCCAGATTATGGGATTTTGTACCTATAGAGCGCGATTTAGACATTGGACATTGAAGCTGAAGCTTTTCTTTCCTTTTACCTTCTTCTTTTTCTTTTTTCTTATCTATTGCATTGTATATTTTTTGCTATGTAGTTTAGTACCTTTACGTATTTCCTTTTCGTATCTTACTTTTTAAATTGTAATATAGTTCATTGTAATAGTTTAAATGGAGGGCCCCTTACAAACCAGCCTGTGCTGAATGGTGACCCTTAAAAAAGAATTGAAATAAAGTGAAAAATAAAAGGATATCTGCATTATAGTCATAGAATGCACCTGTGGTTATTAATGTACAAAACCATTTTTGTTATTTCTTTACAGATTTTCTTCATTGTTCACTGGATTTTCATTATTTCCTACGCTTTTTTATTATTTGTTTCAGGCATGCAAAGTGAAATAGTTGCAGCTTTACTCATTATTGTTCATTCTTTAATCAACTGATTGATTTTGCTTTGATGAATCATTTTTGTTTTACCTTTTTTCAGATGATCACTCAAGAGTCAAACTAAACCCAATTCGAGGTGTCCCCCATTCTGATTACTTCAATGCAAATTACATCTCCGTGAGTGAAGTTCTCCTAGTTTTAACATTTCGAGAATCGAGGGAACAGTCAGCTCTCCCTCCCCGTTAACACCGACTTCGTTGCTATTCCATAAAGTAATTTAATTTATGATTAGGTGCATGTTCTTCTTTGTTCTTACTCATAGTTGCAGCGAAAAACCTTCAAGTTTTTCATGCGTATTCAGTCTCTGGCAACGTAGGCCTACCGATGTTCAGGCTTAGAAGTGGTCTTGCCTCATCATACCGATGGATCAGTACCTTATTTTCCACTTACATGATATCTTTAATTCTCTTCTTTCATATTTTCAGGGCTACGAAAAGGATGCCGTTTACATTGCATCTCAAGGTTCGTAAATTATTTCATTCATGCTATCAAATACCCTAATTACAATAAAAGCCATGTTACCATTGGATTTTATGATGTCTATTTGGCTTTGAATGTCACATCGTATACTAGCATCAGTCCTTATATTTGCCTTGCTTCACCACAGAAACTTTAACTCTCTTTAAACAGATGGATCTGAAGTGTTTTTCATTCTGGATTTAGCATCACAATACCTATTTATTCTGTTATGTTTATCAGGCCCCATTGATAGTGTACTGGGCGATTTTTGGAGAATGATATGGGACGCTAATGTTTCAGCGATTGTTATGCTTACCAATTTAGTTGAACGAGGAAAGGTTGGTTTCTTACCTGATATTTCTAAATATCAATATTGTGAATAGCTGTGTGTTTATGTCAATATGCATTGCCCATATTTCACATTCGGAGATTATATACTACATTTACAATCGATTTGTACCAGCACGCAATGTTAAGAGGCTGAGAACCACCACCAAGTATTTTGGAATTCTGGAGAGCAGTCTGTGACTATTTCGTGTACCAGCACAGACTTCTACCCAATATATTATATGTAGTGTACACAACCCTCGGTGCCTGCAGGAGACCATTTTCTGCTCAACCTATTTTCTTCCTCCTTCGGTTCGGAAAAGAATAGAAATTTTTGATATTCGAAAATCATTAGAAATGTTTGATATTGGGAAAGCAATACAAATATTTCACATCCGGAAAACGATAGAAATGTTTGATGTTCCAAATTGTGCATCATCAACAACATCATTAGGGCAGTATTTTTTCGTATGCCTTTCATTTTGTTACAAACCGGCTCATATGTGAATATGCTTGTATATTAATTCCAATGATTGAACTCTTTCAGTACTTTTTGCATATTTTTTTCTAATATTAGAAAAAGTGTTCTCAGTATTGGCCAGACATGGGATCGGTCGAATTCGAGGAAGTAACTGTTAATCTTATATCAGTGGAAAGCTACGTTGACTATACCATTAGATGTCTCTCAATAACAAGGGTAAGAAAGATTTCCATGCTATTTGAACTTTAATTAGCTGAGATTCCCAACCATGTCATATAAAAGACTACTTTGTACAACCTTGCTTCATATTTGTTGTGCAAAGTGCGAAGAAGAAGCACTCTCGTACGAGATACAGACTATAGAATAAACATCTTTATGATTTTTCAGCTTAAAAAATTGATTTTTCTGATACTAGTACATGATTCCATTTTCCATTCTTTGTTCTGTAAAGTAAGTTTTAAGCCGCCGTCTGTTTGTTGAATCATACTAGCATTCCTTCCTTAGAAGGAAAGGAAAACAATATTGAATAATTTTTTGATATTTACTAAAATAGGCGAAAAAGAAGCCTAT
Source organism: Cassiopea andromeda (assembly GCA_018155075.1). NCBI lineage: Eukaryota > Metazoa > Cnidaria > Scyphozoa > Rhizostomeae > Cassiopeidae > Cassiopea > Cassiopea andromeda. The sequence continues at coordinate 32,905 of WIPJ01067420.1, forward strand.
TATTTAGAGAGCTCTTCTGCAATTGTGAATGTTATTTTCTCAAGCTAAGCCGCCAGAAAAACTCGGTAGATTTTATTTATTATCAAGCCTAGAGCAATTGATAACAACAATAGGTTAAGATGATGACAACAGTGAATGCCCGGTCGAAATTGGTGCACGAGCGTAAACTCACACGTTCACCCTCATTTGCGCGAGCGATTGTTTTCATTTGGAATTGCACGTGCGATCCAAGATTTTTTCATCCACAATGCAGAGTTCCTTGTTGTTGAAGCATGTCAATGTGTCATTTCGGGTAAAACAGGTTAAAGCAGAGTTCTGAAAGCAAAAGGTGACTGTTACTAGTGTTGCAGTTGCGACTAAAAAATTCCTATTTGGCGTGTGCGATTGTGTGGTTAATAGTTTTGTTGGCACGGGCGATTTTTGCTCGTGCTGGAGATTTCGCTCGTCTGTGGACACGCACTCGTCCGATCACACGTGTCTCCGAGCATGCACCGCGATGAAGACAGTTAGCTAGCTTGCCACTTCTTCGCTCCTCCTTCCCTGTGCACATTCAACGCCTACCAAACAGCTGCTATTATTAAATCTAAGAGTGATTGATTTTAGTATCCTTTCTCTATTGTTTTGTATTTCAGAGCGGCTTCAAGGAAAGCAGAACAGTGTATCAGTTCCACTATACAACATGGCCAGATCATGGTATACCGGAGAGTCCAACCGATCTTTTGAATTTGCAGAGAAAACTACGCAAGACTTTTCCGTTCTCATTAGATTCACCTATTGTTATTCACTGCAGGTATGTAGCTACTAGTGTGTAAGTGTTAAGTTTGATATAAAAAGAGAGGGGAAGGACAGATGAACGATGGAACAGACATAGAAACAAGCAAATAGAAAGAAAGACAGAAATTTGGTGAGGAGGAGGGTGAGTGAGTGAATGATTGATTGATTGACAGAGTAAAGGAGTAAGTGAGTGAATAATTGATTGATTGATTGATTGATTGATTGATTGATTGATTGATTGAGTGATTGATTGATTGATTGATTGATCGTCCGAGTGAGTGAGTGAGTGAATAAGTGGTTGAATGAGTGAATGAGTAAGTGAATAACGAAATGAATGAGTGAATGACATACCAGCATAGAAGGTAACAGCTTGAGTTTAAGTTGACTGATGCTTTTGAAAACGTGTTGTTTCATTCTATTCATTCTTGCACACTGCACAAGATTTCGAGGTAGAACAGATACACATGCCCCCAGGACCATCAGGAAAAGATCCATAATATATAGAGAATAAGACAATTCTAGCCCTATATCCTTTATCATTTTTACACATTTTCATATTATCATTACATTATTGTAAGTTTGCCTTAATTAGCTTTGTAAGCCTACGGTCTGGAAATTTATTAAGTCAGATGATATATTATTTTGTAATTAATGGTAGGCTTGATATAGTGGCAGCAATTTTTCAAATTCAATGTTTTCTTTCGTCAGGTAGCAAATGAGATCTGACGAATTGTCAGCTGAATTTTTGTATCATTTCATTTTTGATGCATTTTCTCCCCGTTTATTGTCGATGCCGTTACTTTCAATTAATATTGATTCGACATGTTTATATAGCTACCAATTATATACAAGTATTTGATGGGATGAAGCTATTTTTTTCGTTTACTGGTTAAGAAAAGAAAGCAAAGAACTACTACAGGGATTCCATTTGCATTTTGACCATACCGTTATTTAATAAAAGTTTAAAGCTTATTATGCTTCTGAGGATTACATTGCGTTTGGTTTGATGCTCCTTATTCGAGATTCAATTCAATATACAAGACAATTTGAACCAAAAGCTACTTGAATCGCCATTATCTGTTTTAAGATGTGCCGGGAGAAATGTTGGGAAAATCTGAGTTTTTAAAACATGAATGATAGATCATGGTTATTCATCGTTATATTCCTTTTAACGCTAAGAGTAACTGAAGCAGATCGTTGCTTGAGATTTTTTATCATTATGGAAAAATCCCTCTACAATCCTTTTCAGCTTTCTATTTTCTGAAACGGCTTTTGAGGATAATCATCAAAATTTAAATTAGATAAAACCCCGTCATCATACCATTTTCTGCTCAAATCGTGTGAAGTAACTTAGTCTTTTCAGGGCATTTAGTTATATTGTAGCATTTTTATCTGGCTAAGCTGCTATCCATTGTTGCTCTCAAACGTGTAGCAGTTCCTTCTTGCTTAATGTTTCAGAATTATAGAAGTAGCTGTGTTATTTATTTGGTTTTCTTCCCTTGTTTCCTCTTCACTTAGTGTTTTTCTTCTTGATATTTGTTGACGTCCTTACCTTAATGAAACGTTTTTTCTACAGTGCTGGTGTTGGTCGAACTGGAACATTTATAGTCATTGATGCTATGCTGCATCTTTTGCGTTCTCAACGAAAGATTGATGTTTTCAACTACTTGAATTTCATTCGCACCCAGCGAATTCACATGGTACAAGTTGAGGTGAGCTCTCATGTATTGCTTACAGTACCCTGTCAATCTATTCCTTACCTGTTATGAAGTATATGTTCACAATACAGCTAAGAACAACTGCAATACTATAGAAATTAACAAGTTAGGCAGAAAGATTTGCATACAGCATATAAAATTATGTCAATGACTTTCTTATCTTATTGGCCGATTACAACACATTTCTAGCACCAGAAGGAGCAATGCATTTAAATTTTTACTATGAAACTCAGGTACACTCTGCACTATATTTTTTCCGGTTTCGTAGGAACAATACCTGTTCATTTACAAAGCATTGCTTGAGTCAGTCACTTGTGGAATGACTGAAATTGAAACACAGAATCTAAGAATTAAAATCAACCAGTTGTCCACGAAAGAGAAAAGCAACCAGACTGGTTTTGATAGGCAATTCCAGGTATGACCTTTGTTTTGATTTCCTTTGTTTCTTTTGAAGTAGGGGCCGAAAATTTCTGTTTTCCAGTATTAGTAAGAAATTGATTATTCACATTGCTTTCTGGTGAGAAGTAAATGAAGAGCAAGAGATATTTTGTATAGGTGTAAACAACTGTATTCGCAAGCCCTATTGAGCCCACAGGCCATCTCTTCATAGGATCAGCAAGCAAATATGCCAAAAGCATGAAATCGGTATATCAGAATAAGAACCGATGTGTTTTACTAGATTTTGAGGGCTTTGAAAGGCTTTAAGATGAGCACTTGCTCTCTCTATAAACCTAATCTTGCTAGAATATGGTGAATCTGAACAGTGGGGATGTTTACCGTATTTTGTTCAACCTCTGTTTTTAGCGCCTCATGATGGTCACGCCACATTTCAATGAGAAAGAAACCACCACAGCGCTCTCCAAAAGCAATGAAGTCAGGAACCGGAAGTCGAGCATAGTGCCAAGTACTTTCCTTTCTGCAATAAACTTTGTACTTTTTTGCCTCTTGAAGAACCTAGATTGATGCGACATGCCGCTTTTCTGTAGGCTTAACATTCTTGTAAATTTTGAATTTTTGAAGAATTTTTAGATAATGTGTATCTATTCAATTCCATTATTGTTTTCTGGAAAAGCTTTTATCATCCTTCATTCGTTGTTACATACTTTTCATATTACTAATTGAATTCAGGTATTATTTAGAAGTTAACCGGTTTTTGTAGTTAGCGAAAAAGCAAGCCTTAGCTTTTGTTGGTTTTCTGAAACCTTATGAAACTTCATTTCCAAGGGGAAATAAACAGAGTTATCTTGCAACAATCCATCTACGAAAACGATGGCAGTACAGACTACATCAATGCGCTGTATGTCAACGTAAGTATGCGTTTTAAAATCAACAGAGTCTTTTTCCTAGCACAGTTTCCTCATAATAAGACTCAATTCTTCCATACATATCTTGCCACTCTTAAGAACATTTATATGCATTTTCTATCAATGAAAAATTTCGCCTCTTTTACAGATTCAGTGCCTGTAAAAGAGGCTCTGTGCTTAGCTATTTAGGGACTGATTGTGTTGCTAGCATTTTCTGATTTCTATTCTTGTTCGGGTCGCTTTCGTTTCTCCTTCATTCGAGTTATGTCTATCCTCCCTGCAATGTCACTTCTATTTCCATGGTAGTTATTCTCATACGCTGTTCCTTTGTTTTCCATTTGTTCATCTCTCTTGCATAAGCATAGTCGATTATGTTACATTGCTGCATCATCAATCCAAGTCTAAACTAGCTCCTTCGCATCTATTTTATCAGTTTTTTCCTATGTCATTCAGGGGTACAAGAGGAAAAATGCTTTCATTGCTACACAACATCCTCTTCCAAACACAATAAACGACTTTTGGGCAATGATATACCAGGCAAATGTGGCTACGTTTGTTTTGCTGAACAAAGCACAAGCCGGGAAAGAGGTATGTGGAGATTTTGTGGTGCTCTGATGGCCATAAGACTTAATGAGCGAGTAGTGTAGTGAGTTTTCAGTCTATTGTGTGGGACCCTCACTACATGAAGTCACATCCTGAGCAGTGGTTGAATGCTCAGTCACTTTCACCACAACTGTAAAAAGAAGAGATTTTGTAACTATAGGAAAGCAGTGGTAACCGGTCAACGAAAATAACTGCTCACTCGGGCTCACAACTTTGTCTTTGATGGGTGTCCTTTCTACCATGCACTCACCTTGGTTTGAATCATGCATGGGGTCTAAATCTTTAATCGTTTATCTTTTCATAAGTTTTATTTTCACTATTTAAAGTTATTATCTTTTGGGAGACATTATACTTCTTGCTCTTTATCAGAATCTACCAGTATTTTGGCCGGAAGTGGAACAAGAGACTGTGTTTGGAAACACTGTTGTTAGAAGTGAACAAGAGCAAGCTACTGCAGACTCAGTGGAACGAGATTTTGTAGTTAGCCACAGAGATGTAAGTTCATCTGGTTGTAAGCACATTTAATCGTTGTAGAAGTTGTATTCGTTTTGGATGCAAAATGGACCTCATTGCTTTTTTGTTTTGAAACCTTTATTTCTAGCAAGCAAGGGGTTTCGTCACTTACCTTCACTATGCATCTACGCCAGGACATCTCTTAACATTGCCACTGTTGAGCCATAGTCCACTGTTAATAGAAAAGCACAATATAAGGGTTTTGGTCCAATGCTTTTAGTACCTTTTTAATCAATAGCAATGAAAATGACATGAAGCCTTCTTATTATTCTTGATATCTAGGGGGACTGAATGACTTGCAGACTATACTTAGCTGTGACTGAAAAACGACCTGATCTACACTGTTGTTTTATATTTGATGAATCATCTCATTTGCCTTTGGGATGCTGTTTGACATAGTTTTTTTGATAGAAATTTTTGACAAAATGGCATATGATTTTCTTTTCAGTCGAGAGCCAATGAACGCTACGTCAAGATGTTTCAGTTCGCACACTGGCCCGATCATTCTGTTCCAAAAGAGTGTGGCAAACTTCTCTCCTTGATAAACAAAGTAGAGAGATGCCAACAGCAGCAGAACGAAGACCAACCTATTGTTGTTATGTGCAGGTACTTTTTGTTTTCTCGTCAATCTTTTGAGTGATTGACTTTGTCGTTATCCTATTATGACCAGCCTTACCTTTCTTATGGGCGTTTCCCACCCATACTCATGGGCATGACTCAATGGTGGCGAGCATTCAGGGTGCTTTTCACTCATAAATTAGCAATGCTTACTTTACTTTGATATTAAGTTCTCTACAGGAATTAAATTCTTTTGAATAGAAGCCTCTTGCTTCTACTACTTGTACTTTTTGAGCTTTTCCTCTCAGCTCTATTCTTGATTGTTTAATCTTCTCTCCTCGTCATCACCATCATCATCATCATCATCATCATCATCATCATCTTCATCATCATCATCATTTTCTTATTCCCATTTCACCCCCGATGGGCTCTAGGACTGACCCTGGAGCTGGATTTTCGCCCGCTGGTTGTTTAGGAGAGCTGATGGAGTTGGCTATACTCAATCCACCCTGTTACCCCAACAGTTACTAGGCAGAGGTATAACTAGAGCCATGGACTGCTTTTCACTGACTGGGCCTGGTTGGAAAGTTTGCTACAGATCATCAATATCTTCCCTAATTCGGAAGCTCTGCGACATAAGTCACTATCAACTTAAGGGCAGCTGTTTCTCTGTGCCCGCTCATCACCTCATAGAGGTCTCCAACCATAGACTAGCATCATCATCATCATCGTCATCTTGGCCATTATTGTTATCATCACCATCACTATACTCATCATAAAATTTGCATTGTACAATTCTAGCAGGTCGATGCTCTGCTGGAAACTTACTAAATAAAGTATCCTTTAAAATTTTGTTTCTATCTGTTTTAAGTGATGGGGCTGGCCGCACAGGAACCTTTATAGCAATAAACATATTATTGGAAAGGTTCAAGACAGAGCAGCTCATTGACGTTTTCCAGACAATCAAAAAAATACGAGCTTTCAGACCAGAATTTGTGGAGAACGCCGTGAGTATTGATTTTTATTGGAAAGTTCAGCTGTATTCTACTTACTAAATAATATTTAATTATACTTACTCTCTTTTTATTATACATATTGTATTTGTGTATTCGATTTAATATTATTCTCTTCGATATTATTTTCCAGCTCCAATACAAATTCTGTCACTCGATTGTACAAGAATACATGGAATCATTTGATGCCTACTCCAACTTCAATGGCTAAAACGTTGAAAATCGGCATTAACAAACCTTTGGATTTTTATTTGTTGTGTTTCAAGTTATTCCTTCCATTTGAAGCGTAGTTTTATTGTACAATTGGAGTTATGAGTTACTTGAATTGGCCTCATAATGTCAGACATGACGTTCTTCTCCTGATTTTTAGTATTGATTATTTTTATTCTTAGCTTATTCCTATTGACAATAGTATAGGAATTTCACACTTGTACTGCACCTGCATGGAAATAGGATCATAACGTATGGGGATAGTTTTTTTAAATTAGAGGGCTGTCACAGATAATGAAGTTAAGGTTTTGAAGTTAGGGGGATGTCATAGAGTATGGCGCAGAGAAGGGTAGAAGAAATTTCTCAGGGTCACCAAAATTTTTGAGGGGAAAATTTTAGGATTGTGAATCATTTCGCACAGTAAAGCTAGTACATTGGGTTACTCCATTTGAAAGTCTAAAAGGCAAATAAAGCTATTCTTGCTTCTTGTATTCGACTGTAGAAATTTAATGTCAAATTTCAATTGCCTTTCACCCTGGTCTGTTTCATATTTTATTGCGATTTCCTAATTTAGAGCACTCGTTTTAACTTGACAAACAGAAAGGATGGCATGTACCACAAACTTTTTTTTACATACATGGTTGCATGCATGGCAATTTTTCATGCAAGTTTTTTCAGCGCAAAGTGCACTTTTGAAGTTTCAAGAATGAAAATTTGAAAATACCTGCAGCAAATACCCGCTTTCATAAGCATTTTCATGTGGGAGATGCGAGGAAAGGCTGAGTAAGCAAGGTCTAGGGAGTAAACTTTCCATAGATGCATCCGCATTCGAATGATGAAATACTGTTGCTCTTAGATAAATTCATTTGCATTATATGGAATTTTAGGTACGTTCTTCATACCACTTATGCATTTTCATTGCATTTCACAACTGACATTTTATCTTCCTTATAGAATATCTCAAAACGGGCAACCCTACTATAAATCAGAATCAATACTTGCAAAGACTCATCACTAAGTGTCGCTTAGCTTTGTGCTAAATGATTGAATTTCAAGTCTTAGATTGCTCTTCTTCTGGCCTTATTTTAGGAAATTTTCTGCGAAATTTTCTTTGCTTCTTTTTATGCAAAGTTTTTTGTAAAACAATGTTATATATTAACATTTTCAGATGTTGTATATTGACATATATGCATTGTAGTTTAGACTATTTTATTTAGTTTTTCTTATTAAGCAACATATGCGTGTGAACCATAAATTATATACTGTAGAAGCTCTATTAAGCCCCGAAGGACTTACTTATTTCTTTATATCTTAGAGTGATGACTTTAAAGAAAAGGAGCTTAATAATATTTCATGGTAAAAGTGTATTGAAATATATTCATGCGTTTTTTAGCCCTTCTAGAAACTTCGAGCGGCTATTAAAATTGGGTAATTATAATGCCCTCATTTTCATTAGAAAGTCAAGCTCAGTTGATATCTGCTAATTGAGTCATCTGCTAAAAAGACGTCGTCTCCTTTGAATCCTTGGAGAGGTCTACATCAGCATTCTCAAGATATCTAGGACTAACAAGTAAATTTTTACGTGGGCCATATTGTATGCGCATGATCTCATCCAGCAATATTCTCCATGCCTCAAGAGCCCATTCACTCATTTGCATTCCTGTGAGAGAGACCTTTGTAGAGCTTTTATAGTGTATATATTTATGTATCTGTGAACATGGCTGTAGTTTCTGTATATTTTGCACGTTGGAGCAATGTTGTTCATGTAGATTCCATTTCTGTTTCAGTAAATTTTATAATCTGTAAGTGGGTTAGATTTCTTTCTTTCCAAGAGCCTCTTTAAAGTATTCTTGTTCGCTTGTTCTGCGAAAAAATTGAAAGGATCTGCTGTCCCTGGCTTAGGAACTTCTTTTCCAGGAGAAGTGGGTGTTGTGTCGTTAAGTATCTATGTTGTGCAACACCTATGAAAGACTAAAACTTATCCACGTTCACCTGTGCTCCGTTTTGGAATTCTAGCTTTACTGAAAGGCAGTTTATAGGTGCCTATTGGAATTGAAAGCGGCGTAAATCCAAGGTGCATCCCATGTAACTTCCACACCGAAGGTGCGTCAGGGACTATTCTTGTTGCATTGAGAATTACGCCTGTGCAGCACTAACTCAAGCCGAAAACAAAAGACATCCCGCTTCATCTAGTTTCACAAGCCAACTAATCCTGAATTTCCGCACACCAGTTCTTTTTCCATTGGTTTCCACGTCGTACATCAAAAATAGAACTTAGTGCACGCCGAAGATCTTCCGGCCTATGTACGTGTAAATCGCTTCGGGCATAAGTAAATTTGGCTACTCCTAATAATGCAATTCGTGATTGTTCCCAAGTATAGTAAAAACCTATGCTCGGCAGTATTTGGGGAAGTTCCTAGAAGAGATGTTGGATTTGATCAGATGAAGACTGCTCCATTGAAGTAATAGATTTAATATTGGTTTGTTGCTTTATTGCGAAAGCTTTGAATAGATTTCGCATCTTTCAGTGGCTTTTTAGCCGCTGGACTAAACCTCCAATCTCTAGCTATATTTTATATATGCTAGGAAAATTCCTTTGGTTCTTTTGAGGAAACACCCTTTACATGGTAAGCTCATTATCTGCAACTAGAAGTCGTCTAAAATTTCAATCACATATGATTTGCCTAACTGTTGCTGCAGTGCCAACACAACTGAGTAAAGAAGCGGTAGGATCTAGCAGGCATGTAATCGAGAGACCAATCAAAGAAGAGCGGAATAACTTGCTTGAGTAAACCGTTGTTTCACAAGGATTAGTATGAATTTTCAGTTTGTTCACTTTGTGAAAAACAGGAAAATCATAAGAAAAAGCTCCGAAATGAGATCTTGCAAAAATTTGAAAGAGAGAAGAAATAATGGAAAATCTTACCCTTTTGCCAATTTTGCCATCTTGTGAAGTTGATGCAGAGTATCACATAGTGTGTGCTGGATATGTTGCATTGATATTCAGAAATAGTAACCGACTGATTCTCAACGTAGAAGGACCATGACTCTTGCCTGGGATGAAAGACGAAGAGTTAAATAGACCAGTGTTTGATATGCAGATGATGCTCGTCACTTGCTCATTTACTGCTTGGAAGATAAAAGAAAACACCAATTTATTGCATAATATTGTTTTGGAAAGTGATTGTGATGATGTGATGGAAGAAGAAGATGAATAAAGAGTATTTCTAAAACTTTTAGTGTAGCTAGTGTCTATTCGTGTTCCTTTTTTAGCTACTGGACAATCCTTTTCCACAACATGCACACATGTACAAATCATTTAACTTAGGTTGAAGGATCAACCTGTTGTCCATTTCATAAGCTGTTTCCAAAGTAGGCAGCCCGAAATTGCCAACACTACATCTATTGTTTTACTTTCTGACTTTTTATTCAATATAAAGATCCAATTTTATCCAACCAAAACACTCTATTATGAAAACTGAGACTACAAACCACGCCCACTGGCTGCATAGCCTCCAGTCTCTTTACTTAGCGGTACAATTAAGCATAAGGCATTCGTACTCACAAAAATTCCCCTGCTTTTTGTGCTAAAATGACGCGCAGTTCGCTTTCACTAGAACGAGACTTTAAATCGTGAAAATGAGACTTTAAATCGTGAAAATGAGACTTTAAATCGTGAAAATGAGACTTTAAATCGTGAAAATGAGGCAAAAATGTCCCCACAAACGCCTGTATTCCAACGATTTTTGAACTCAGCACCACAAATTGATCAAACCAACGTGTTCCCATAAATTTCCCCGTGAGGGATATAAACACTTTAGGACATATGGATTAAAGTACTCCCTTGTAAATTATAGCGAAATCTTTAATATTGATGAAACGTGCTCACTTGCTTGCTTATTCCATTACTTTTTTCCCTGTGTTCACTACATACGTCAATACTACAAGGGACCCTTCCCCTGTTCTATACTTGGTCTAAATGTTACGTCACAGGGTTCATTTATGTTAAAGCCTTTGTCACCATCGTAATTAACGCCACGAAAACCCCTTCCATTGACTTCAGCTCAATATCTTCTATCTATCAAATTTCATACAAGACAATAGTCACCAAAATTTCTTAGGGAACTCAAAAAAAATTACGAAAGAATATAGTATTCTCAAAATTTATACCACTGCGCCGTACACGCACCCCCTTCCCTCTACAACAATATGATTCTTCTCCTGAGACACTTGGTGTCATTTTTTCTAGGTAAGTTTATATTCTCTCTTGTAGTTTGTGTCAAGTGTAGACTAAAAGGAATCGAGGTGCCCCAGTACTTTTGGTAAGCATTGTCTGATATAAGGAATTACTATAAGCAGGGGCGCATCTAGAAGAAATCGTGACATTCGCAATTTATGACCACACCCATATGACCAACCTACCTTTCTAGAATGCACCAAACTAGGACAAAGCAGACACCCAAGTATGTAAAAGCTTATAGTAAAGACTTTGTATTGAGTGATGTGGCAATTAAAACTTGCCACTTGCCTTACTTCCCTTCCTTATTTTATCACATCTTTGGTCTTCATACTATTTTAACCTTTATTGAATATTACCCTCCCATGTCTCAACAATGTACATCATTTCAATTTGAAGTTGAGGCAATATTAGTGGAAAGGTTTGAGTTGAATGTTTGTATTTGGGACCTCTATAAATTAAAATACTTTTGTGAATGGGATTTCTTGCCTCTTATTAGCTTGGAACTTCGAAAAGAAGACTTAGCAAGACAAACTTTTAAAGAATATATGCTGTGAGATACATTCCATACAGCAAGACAAGCATTAAGGGTAGTTTGCTTTCTAAAATCCTAATTCAATGGGGCATTGCCCAAATGACCAAAGGAATTATGCCAGTTTATTTATCAGTGCTATTTTTCTTGGGAAAACAGCTACCATACACAGAGGTAATCCCAATACACCAGACAACGCCGTGATACTGTGATAAAAGGATGCCACCTTCCAGTTATAAACTGTTCTAGAGCTTTATTGCCCATATGATGAGCATAGTCAGTTGAACTCTTATGTCACTTGTATCATAAAAATACTTGAAAGAACATCATTTCTTGGAGACTGCTTGTATGCTGAGTTGAATTCAAACTTTTGAACTAGGATTGGGATACACAATTATCTGGACACACTTATAATTCTAGGGAAGAGAGATCTCACAACACTGGACCTATATTCTCCCTTTCAGTATTTGTGAATGACCAGCCATTGCAGAGAACATTTTTGTACACTTCAGTTTTGTATGGTATTACATTGAAGATATCATAAGCTTATGATTATGGCATGACCAGTGGTACTTCCAAGTCACATATATGACTGCATTGCCACCTATATCCTGGAAAAGCCTACATGCATAAGATTAATTTGGGACAAGTAAACTGGTGAAGCCATTGGTACTAACATCTCCAGTTCAAACCAGATTTAAGAGTGGGAAACAGCTAAACAGCAAACAGCTAAACATTATGGACAATGTCACACCTTTCATGACAACTCAACTTGTCAACTTTATTATAAAGAGAACCAATATTACATTTGATTTTACTACTTGCCGTATCGTTCTAGAATATGGTGCTTTCTGATTACATGAATCTAAAATTGACGGTGCTGCTTTATCTCTCCTACTGCAATCAGAAATAGTCTCCTAAATTTATAAAGTAGATAGAAATGAATGCAATGTTTTGACCGTGGTAAATGCAACTTTTGAGTGATGAATTTTCATGACATTTACATGTACACATCAATTATGCACTACAACCACAGACACAATATGGTTTGGTCTATAAGACCTAGAGCCCTTGTAATCTGTAGATACAGACTAAGTAGATTGGAAATTGTTGAGTTTTCGCAAGCTTGTTCTCTGGGATACAACATTGAATTGCTTAAAAAGGCTGCAAATTCATCACCAGAGTCAGGACGTACTGAGAGAATTGGAAGCCCTACAACAGCAGAAAGAGCCATATTGCATGTAAAAGTATGCTATCTTTTGTCTATGCAAATCTTCAGTGCTTATACCTCGTATCATATGTTCAGCAAAATTCCTCTTGGTACCATTGAGCACATCACTTGCTTTAAAAACTACCGACCAAGAAAGCACTTTCCAACCTGCCTAAAACTAACAGAACTCGACAACAGACAATAGATTGTAACCAATACTGAGACTCAGTTTGAAACGGAATCATCCTGAAAATAAAATGCCCTTTACAAAAAGATAGAAAACACGCGAGCCTACAAGTACATACATGCGCATAAAATTATTGAGGAACAACTTTCATTTACTCTTGAAACGCGCTTTACTTACTTTAGGGGTACTGCTGGTTCAAACAGTGCTTGGCATTTTTTGAGCTTTTTTGAGCTAAGTAGGAACAACATCCTTGCAACCTCGTCAGCCTCAAAACCATAAAATTTCTGGAAGGGCACATGTCTATACGTTATTTCTCAAAAAGTCAAAGTCCTTCCCGCGCCCAATGGCGCATAGGGTGGCGCCTATCTCCATTTCTATAGCCCTAGGCCACGCGTCTGCGAGTGCAGTGAGGGCTACAGCGTGGGGGCTGGTCCACTGGTAACTCCGCGTGTTTAACATCCCCACTCCTTTCTCATTTTTCGAGCGCCAGAAGAGAAGGCAGTGAGTACCATTTTTAAAGTCTTTTGTATGACTCGGCCGGAGCTCGAACCATCGACCTTCCGATTATGAGGGAGACGCCCTAACCACTGGGCCATCACATCGGTTACGTTATTTCTACACTCTCCATAAAGTAATTCAATCGCATCAATATGATCTGCTTGAATTAAACATGACAATTTATCAAGCATCCATAGCAGCAAATACTATCATTCCAATCGGAAATTCGCAAGGAGGCTGAAAATATCATCAGCTTTTTTTATATGGTACTCACTGTTATTTTAGCAGTGTACCCTGAGATCTACCAAATATTTCTGCAACACAGTTGAAGGCGTGTGACCATCGTCATACATTTTCCTTATATCATCATTCATTGGACAAATCTTTAAAGTTGGATGCATCCAGATTGTTGATTGTGTGGCTATGTTCCCAATACAACCTGATCGTGGGAACGTTGATCAAATCTACTTTCATTGAAAGATTAAATGGGCAGTTTCTGTTCTTTACTCATGCAGCTGGATTGTTTGCCAGCTTTCGTTGTGGTACTTTCTAAAAATTTTAACAAGGGGGCTCTAGGCACAACCACGCCCATAATTTGGGTGTGGCCAGCTACAACCACGCCGATATGTCCAAAGATGGAAACATACTAATTTAGTTTAACACTGATATAGTATAATCGTCAATAAGAAATGTCTCAATAACCACATAGCAGTGCACAATTGATCATAGCACTTTGGAAGCAACGCTAATAAACTCTGAAAATCCAATCCAATGCAAGAGCTTTAGGGGGGCTGAGCCCCCCAAAATGAGCAGAAATTTTAACAAGGTGGGCTCCGCTACCTGAGCTTCCCTAGAGACCGCCCCTGTGCTCAACCCGAGCACAAAACAATTCTCGCTCTTATTTCCTTCAAAGTCAACTCGACCTTATCCTGAACATAAAATGGAGGCTGGAGGTGGCCGCAACCGTAAAGGATAGCAACGACCGCTTATGAAACGGCAAATTGCGAGGAGGAATTAATTGTAACTGAACATTTGGCGCCAAATTGATACCTAAAATCTATTGAGTTGAATTAACGACAAGGATCCTTTCCAATAGCTAAGGTTAAACCTATTAGATGCGGCACAATTCTGTGCGATGTTTAAATCAATTACCAGTCACACTACTGCCGTGTGAAATCCAATTTAATTCGACGCGGCAGACATTCGATGTTGAAACTGGGCCTTAGTCTGCCCAACTGTCACGTACATTTTTCCCGCCTTTTGGACCAGAGCCTCGTTTTCCTTTTACATTTTGTCAAAATCGTCATGTTGAGGATGCTGGTTATTGTGGTCATTTTTACTTTGCTTCCATCTTCTCATGGAGCTACAAATTGTAAGTTCTCGAAAATACCTACACGTAACCTGTATAAAGCACTTCGCTCCAAATCAATTTAGAATGCCTACAGAAACCTGTCTGTTTTAGCCATTGAACAGTGGATAGGTCTTAATTACGTAAATCGTTATTACTATCAAATTAGATTCCAGAGAATTTTCATGTGAGTCAGACAACATGGTAGTTACTTTCATGCTTTTCCGGTGCAATTGGGTTTTGCATTTGTGTTTGCCCATTCCATGTATGTTGGAAAATTTCTAGCATCGTTTGACAACAAGTTATCTTTAATTTCTTATAGTTTGTTATTCAGTGCAGAAGTAAATCTAATTCGTCAATAGCCCTATAAATGTTGTTTTTATCAGTCTTTTGAAAAGCTTTTAGGTTGTTCTTACTTATGCTATATTTACTATTGGTATCTCCATTACTTTCAATCAGTTTGTCCTCAGATTGAATGACTCAATGATGCAAGCACTGTTCCATTGCTTCCTAAAGGCTCTAGTAATAACCATTGTAGTATTTGTATGAAAAGTGTTCATAAGAACCAAAAAGTTCATATTTGTTGTAAATGTAGAAATCATATTCACATCAAATGCAATGATACTTCACCTACTGAATATGAATTTCTAGGGGTAACTACTAATTGGACCTATATCTCTTGGGCAAAATCTTCCAAACCTTTCTGACTTTGATATAGATGAGAATATTCAGCCTGACATTAATTGTAACTACTACAATGCTCAAGAGTTTCAGTCTATTGAAACATCTGCTAAGGATATTTCACTCTTTCACATGAACATGAGGAGTCTTTACCTACATTTTGATGAACTTTTTACTCTCTAACTAACACAGGTGCTGACTTTGAAATCATAGGTCTTTCTGAGACCAAAGTTAGTGTTGATTCTCCTTTAGCTACAAACACTGATATTCCTGGTTACAAATTTTACAAGACATCTTCATAAAGTGCTGCTGGTGGGGTTGGTATATATTTGAAGTGTAGCTTAAAAGAATTGATCTGAGTATCACTACATACAATTTGAAACTGTAGGAATTGAAATTCAGAACAAAATCTAAAAATGTTCTATATTGTTGTGCCTATAGACATCCAAGTTCTGAAATTAATAAATACAATGACCACATGCAAGACATTATGACTAAAATTGAAAACGAAAATAAACTTGTATTTATCATGGGTGACTTTAACATGAATCTTTATTATGACAATCAAACACCCACAAGTGACTTTCTAAATACCTTCTATACCAACCATCTACAATCTGCAACCAGCCAGAGTTACTGACTCAACATCAGGCCTTTTGGATTCTGAAGAGAATAGTGTAGATAGAAAATCTGATGAATTTTTAGGTAATATCAATCATTTAGTTAGTAAGCACTGTCCTAAAAAGATTGAACAAAGAAGCTCTGAAACTCAGAAGCAAACCTTAGATCAACAGTCAAATATTTCAGATAATGAGGATCAGGGACAATCTCTTGCAACAATTCAAACAAACTGAGTCTCCTGCAATTTACTCTGTTTATAAGAAATTTAGAAAGTGTGTTATTAATGAATTAAAGAATAGCAAAACAAAGTACTTTCAAAATTATTTTACAGAAAATAAATCAAATATGAAATGCTTTGGCAAAGAATTAGAAATGTTGTAAAAAAGCGAATGACAATGAACATTCAATCTGCAAAGCAATTGATAAGAATGGCCGTAAAATAACTGATGCTGATAAGATAGATAATAACTTAAATAACTATTTTCTCAATGTTGCCAAAAAATCACAAGTAATGTTCTTAGAAATCCAAATTCTGCTTTCAGGCATCTAAATGCTCCCAATAACAACAGCTTCTTCATATCCCCCGCTGTCCCAATGAGGTGTCTTCAATAATCCCATCACTTAAGAAAAACAATTCTAGTGGGCCAGATGGCATTCCAATTAAATTATTGAAAGTTCTTGACCCTCTCATCCTCTGTACAACTCTCTCAGATCATCATGACTCATTTCAAAAGGGTATTTTTCCTGAAAAATTATAGATTGCTATGGTTCTTCCTATTTTTAAGCAAGGTGATACTTCAAAGAACTCAAATTATAGACCCATATCATTACTATCAATTTTCAGTAAGATCTGTGAATAGCTTATGCACTAATGCCTGTACAACTTCTTAGAGCTTCATGAAGTTCTGTTCCAAATGCAATTTAGATTCTGTAATGGCTGTAATGGACACTTTACTGATCATACACTGATTAGTTTAAGTGAAAGAATAAAATGTATACTTGACTCAAATAGAGTGGGCTGTGGAATCTTCATTGACCTGCAAAAAACCTTTGATGCTGTTGGCCATACAATCTTACTGCAAAAACTGAGTCTCTATGGGATCAGAGGCATCTTACTCCTTTGGTCTCAATCCTACCTGACAGGTAGACAACAGTATTTTTCAATCAATAATTATTCTTCTCAGCTTGGAGGCATTACATGTTGTGTCCCCCAAGGTTCTGTACTTGGCCCCTTACTTTTTCTAATTTACACCAATGACCTCCGTAATGTATCCAAAGTTCTCTTATTTTTCTTAAATGCTGATGATACAAATATCTATTATGAATCTGCAAATAGAACAACACGTAGGAATAAAATAGTCAAAGAGCTGCTGAAAGTTAAGTCATGGCTGGAGATAAATAAACTAGCTCTAAGCATTGAGAAAACAAACTTTGTTGTATTTGACTCATCTAGGAAAAAATTGCTTGATGATATCCAAATTAGATTTCCCAAAAACCAATTGCCAGAGATAGTTATGTTAAATTCTTAGCTGTCCTGTTGGATGAGCATCTCACTTGGCAATTTCATATCTCTGAACTAACCAGGAAACTTTCTAGAACAACAAGGGTCCTTTTTAAGATTAGGCACTACCTTCCACTTGACATTCTGAAAATCTCTACTATCCATATTCTCTTCTTTTCTACATTATAGATCATCAACTTGGGGACTCTTGTATGATACATACATTGCACCTCTTTTCTTATTGCAGAAGAAAGTACTAAGGTCTATCTCTTTTCAGCCTTTCTTCTCTTCCTCTACAAAAATCTTCCATTCCCTGAAAATTCTGAAACTAAATGATATGATTACTCATGAAAGTCTCAAGTTTGTTTACAAGTCTTTGAATGTTCTCTCCCCTTCTCATTTTTTCAACTATGTCCAGCTCAGTAACACTGTTCACAGTCATGAAACTTGAGATGCAGCTGGGGGTGACATTTTTCAATCTATAAGAAATACACTTCTATATGGTCACAGATCAATAAAGTATTTTGGTGCTAAACTCTGGAATAGCATTCCAACTTCTATCAAAATGTCAGTTTCTTTTAATATTTTCAATTCACAATTAAAATACTTCCTCATTAATGGCTATGACCTCTAATTCACAGCTCAATTAATAGCAAATTCCTCTTTTGGGGATACTCTGCGTTGGCTATGCTTTCAAAATGTCCAAAAGAAAAGTCAAAAAAATTATCTTCAAAGGAGTCTTAAATTCAATTTTCTGGCTTCGCTGTTGAAAATAGCATCATTTTATATTCCCTTTACAGGTTAGGACTCCTCTCTCCAATGGAAGTACAATTATGGATAAGGCAATTGTATAATTAATGCAGATGATGCAGGTTTTGCGTTTTTCCGTCCGGTTTGTTTAGAGAGCATTATCGCCATGGAGGAAGAGCTTCTCGAATTTCCGATCTTACTCTATTCGCTGGCTTTCATGTCGGACTTGTCATACTCGTCAACCTCTTTTCCGCTGTTGATATAAGTCACCAATTTCAATGAAGTTCCTAGTTTTATAAGGTACATCGCTTGCAAACTTGTCATTTCGGGTCATTTAACAACAAAATTTAACAAACACTGTCAAGGAGAAGGAGGACTATGCATGTTATGAATTTACTTCATATTGTCTCAAAGTGTTAGAAGATGATATTGACTATACACTTACAACTGAGTGTGACTGTTATGTTCAACTCGTCAGCAAATGCTCATTTTATTGCTTCACCTAATTGTGCCCCCTCCCCCAATTTTGGTAGGCAAAAATGTAAGCCCTCCATCACCTAAAAAATTGATAGGTACGTACCTGTGTACTACAAATATTGCTATGGGCTGATATTGCTACAATATCCAGGAATGATTTAGAGTCATTTTGTAAGATTTTAAAGGGCAAACTTTTTAAAGGGCGGAGTCTCTAAAATTGTGGTTTGATCTCCCCTCCCCTAGCTAAAAAATTTGGCACTGCACTCCTGGCCAAAAGGATTGATTCTGGGGAAGAGTTGCTCCCTGGTAGTTTTTATTACTACGGTAAGAATAGCAATTTGAAAACATGTTTTGATATCGGGAGAAGTAGATAAGATTCCGGGAGAGCTGGAGAAGACCCACGAAAGCAGGAGTCTCCAGCTAGAACCGAGAGAGTTGGCAGGTGTACTGATGCTTCTTATTATTGAGACATTCATCAAAAGTACGTCTTGTATGGCTATCGGCAGCGTGATTTCCAGGTGTTGGAATTCATGCATGTTGGTGAATTCCTTTCCCAAAACCTGGAGAGATTGTTACAACAAGAAATCGAATTGAGCGAAAGTTTGTCATATAAATTTTACTAGAAATAAGATCATTTACAGGACCAAAGCCTTCAACACCCTTTTTTCTGCTCTGACGCCACTCATAATGCTTTGCCGGGGGCCACAGTCCCCCAGCTTCTCTGCCAGGCCACCACTCATTCTCAATGGTGCAGAGCTAAATTTAGGGGTAGAGAAGCACAGGCAGAGAAATACTGAGAGGGGTGAATTCAAGAAAGCTGGAAAGTGAACCAAAGTATATTATTGTTGTTGTTGCTGCTGCCGCCAATTTTGCTCTCGTTACTTTTGTCACGAATTGAGTACATAAAATCAGAAGTGGAATAGCCAGAACTTCTTTTGTACAAATCAATTTCTCTTCCAGCTCTGTCATTATACCATATTTTGTTGAAAAGTAAGGGAGCAAAATCATCAGGAAAATTGCATTTAAAAAAGTAACTAGGAGGATATTGGTTCTCCGAGCCCCCAGCTTTTCATCACTGGTAATTCTACTCTCCAAGAGCTTAGTTATACTCGAACTGATTTTCAAATATTTGGTCAAGTAGCTCAGGGATATCAAGCAATGGCTGCAACATAGATTGCACCAGAGAAGAACTGTTTGTGGGTAGCAATACCAAAGTGCTGACATTGAGCTGAGCAAGAGTATTTTAGGAGACCACACTTTTCAAATTGACTTAAGAAGGAGGAATACGTTGTGGAAGAGCTGAAAGTGTATAGAAATATTCAAAAATTTAGGTTCCTATAGGAGGGAGCTAGTAAGTTCAAGTTTACCACACCCCAAGTAGCACCATCCCTGCAAGGGGACATGTATTCTCACGAGCATTCCTGCTAACTTATTCATATTCTGGATCATACCATTGGTTGGAGTTTGATTTGTGATTAGTGCTCCTATAATCAAATACGGTGCCCATGGGAGGGGCTAGGGGGCTTCAGCCCGCCATTTTTTGACACATTGCAATTTTGAAAAGACAAATGTTTTAAAGATAACAATTTCATTGACTTCTCTGCCTCTCTCACTTTTTATTTCGCCGGTCCGTTCCTCATATTAGATCCTGCTTTTGAATATGACCTTTAAGCGAAAGGAGTAGATTCTCATTTTCATTCCTCCTGCAGACGTTCTATTTCGTTGGTTTCATTTCTTTGGTGATTATTCACAAAACTGGCACTTGATACAAACCATTGTCCTCAATGGCAGCCTGGCATGAGGGGCCGGGGGCTGTGCCTGTGCCCCCAGCGATGCATTTTAAAGAGCCACATTAGGTTGCTCAAGCAGATACCAGCAATACGAATTTTTTAGTGATACTTAATTGTGTCTCTAGCTATGGTTTTTCTACAACTAGGAGGTGGACTCCAGGACGCCGAGCTAAAATATTCAGTAAATTCACCAAATATAATTTACAGATCTTGTATCTGACAGTACAGATATGACAAATGTTCTTTCATTTTGGTTCATAAGCTAAGGAAGACTTCAGATCTAGCGTAGCTGTAAGCTTTCTGCTCGAATGAGTAGAAAGATCTGGAGAACAGGAGCAGGGAGAGTTCTTATTGTTCTTTAAGGAAAATTGCCCTGATGCAACTGATTTATGTCCAAATTAGGGGGGCTACAGCCTCCATTCCACCCCTCACCTAAGCTTATGTTTTGGTTTGTTGATTTAGGAAGCAGTGACACCTCTATGATTTCACAAGCAAGCTGCTTCAGCTTCTGGATAAAGAGTTCACTTTCAAGAATAAATCCCAAAATCTGGTAATGACGCAGTTGATGACTATAAAGAACTACTTTTTGGCGAAAATCCTCGTGACGAAGAAGCATTAGGTCAAATTATAACCGGCATTCATACCTGAGATAGGGTGCAATGCAATACAAAAACCAATCTGAAGCTGGAATTTTCCCGCCATCTAAAAACCTTTGTTTTGAAGATTTTTCTCCGGTCCCAATCATGGTGGGCCCTATACTAGACACTGGATACGAGAGATTGTCTAGCATATTGAAAGTTTTCGATTCCCATGTAAATAGCAAATGGAATAAATCGTGATAGGTGACAACAGAACAACCTACTGACTAGATAAATTCAAGTAAATTCAACCTTACACCACCCCCCAACCAAAGGGTACTCGCGACGTCCCTGATCCTAACAAAAAGTTTCATGATTCAGAATAAAAATGAAGATGTGGCATAAAACACGTCTTGCTCTGCTAGATCTAAGTTATGGGAGGATAGTTGACCTCCGTTTAGATTGATGGGACTAATAGTAAATCAAACCAAGGTTTCTTGTTTATGATCAACCCTCTCCCCTTTCTCTCCCTTTCTGGGCTGGGTTAAGCTTTCTGAACGTCAGCCATTTGATTTTTTATTATTTTGTACACATTTCAAGTACGTAATTATTTTTGTCAGGTATAGTCAAATGTTAATCTAGGACATCCTTTCTAGTCCATATGTTTGATTTTACTTACACATTAAGTTTTTTTCTAACGTTCCGAAGCTAGTTCTTGATCTTACTCAGATTTTTTTATAATCAAGTTTGACCTATCCACGTTCTATTTCATTTTTATTGAAAACTATGTTACTTAATGTTGCCTTGCTTTCAGTAAACTACTAGTAATTTCAGAATTATTGCATTAGTGTATCAATTATCCCCTTAAAGTACCTTGAACTTCACTGTTTGAAATAAAGACCTATCTGAGAATGCAACTTCGAGTCGTCAGAGAGTAATATTTAATAATAATAATAATAATAATAATAATAATAATAATAATGATAAAATCTGTCCTGGGTATGACATAAAACTACATCCGGTTGCAGAGTTTCGACGTGGGATAATGAGGTTACCCTTTGCTGTAACTACCTCCAGGTCACCCTTGAGCAAGGTGTAGTACCTGTTAGCTCCCCCCGAGACCATGAAGTTCCGGGTTGGCGTCCGGCGGGGGTTAGTCTGTCCCATGGGTAGGGGGGACTCTTTAGCCTTGGTTGACAACCTCCCTAGAGATGGTGTCTCAATAAAAATACTGGTGTTTGTGCAACCTTAAATTCACTAGACCTCTTTATGAGTGAAATGTTAAATCGAAATTCTGAGAATAACGGCGTAAATAGAACCGGACCCTTGAGGGAAGGCTCTTCGCCCGGCAGGTGTTCCCTGGTTCGACAGCGGGGACCCGGTCGTCATCCTGCTACTGCCAGAACAAAGTGGTCTAAGACCGTGAACATGATTGTTATGGAATGTTTTTTTAGAAGTAAGCCTTTTGATGATGAAGGCAAGCCAATTAAAGGTTACAGGCAACGGATGATGCACGAATGGAAAAAACATGGGGTCTTTGAAATCAATGAGCAAAGATTGTGTGACCAAGCAAGAGCTATAAGGAAAAGTGGTTGGCTTTCTGATTTGGAGCATGAAAACATTCGTAGAATGATAGAAGCAGAGAGTATCTAGCGAATGAAAGTACTCAATATGTGGAAGAGAACCAAACAGAGGAAGATATGATAAGACAAAATAAGGAAAACGAGGAGATTGGGAATGAAGCGGATGAAAGATTAAACAATGTGGCTGCTAATGTGGAAGCACTAGATGAGGAAACGCACCATATTATTGACAAGCTTAATGACATTATTACTAGCAACAGAAACACTGATGGCATTTCCTTTAAAAAAATTGATGTGAAGATCTTAAAGCAGACAACGGCCA
>WIPJ01067420.1:58012-104442 GCA_018155075.1 Cassiopea andromeda
TGGTTGAGTGATCTCAAAAAGGAAATGGTGAAATTAGAACAGCAGAATTTGGTGATCAGTGAAGAGAAAGTAAAAAAGCTATGTAGTAAAATGCCAAACTGGAAGGCACCCGGACATGATGGGGTTCAAGGTTTTTGGATAAAAAGACTAGATAAATTGCATGGAAGGATAGCTACCCAATTGAATGAGATCCTAGAAGGGACAACAGAAATACCTTCTTGGATGACGTATGGACGAACAGTACTATGTCAAAAGGATATAGCAAAGGGAAACTCTGTGGAGAACTTCAGACCAATAACCTGTCTACCGCTTATGTGGAAGTTACTTACAGGTATTGTTGCAGAAGACATTTTCTGCTTTATGGAAAATGAAAATTTATTTCCAGAGGAGCAAAAGGGCTGCAGGAGGAAAAGCAGGGGAACGAAGGATCAACTACTGATTGATAAGGCAGTTCTTAAAGATTGTAGAAAAAGGAGGACAAATCTTGCTATGGCGTGGATAGACTATAGAAAGGCATACGATTTTGTACCACATAGCTGGATTATTGAGTGTCTTGACATGTTAGGCATTGCTGAAAATATCAGAAAATTTTTAGAGAGCAGCATGAAGAATTGGAAACTCCGGTTAGCTTCTAATTGGTTGGATTTGTGCGAGATTGATGTTAATAGAGGTATTTTCCAAGGCGACAGTCTGTCACCATTGATCTTTGTTATTTGCATGATTCCTCTTTCATTTCTTTTAAGAAAGGTAAAGGCTTCGTATGAATGGGGTAGGAAAGAATTCACACTTAATCATCTTCTCTTCACACTCAAGCTCTTTGGAAAAAGTGATGAACAAATAGATAGCCTAGTACAAACAGTGTTTAGATTTAGTGAAGACATTGGTATGGGATTCGGGCTAAAGAAGTGTGGAGTGGTTACTCTAAAGAAAGGAAAGCTTGTTAAGTTTGATGGAATTTATTTGCCTAACCATGAAATTATGAAAGAAGTAGATGAGAAAGGATATACTTATCTTGGTATTTTAGAGTTGGATCAGATAAAAGAACACATAATGAAGAATAAAGTTACTGCAGAGTATAAAAGGAGGTTAAGGCTGATATTGAAATCAAAATTGAATGGCAAGAATAAGATGCAAGCAATTAATACTTGGGCTGTTGCTTTGGTAAGATATGGAGCTGGAATTATTAATTGGAAGGTAGCTGAGTTGAAAAAAATTGACAGGACAACCAGAAAGACACTAACGATGTATGGGGCCTTTCATCCAAAGAGTGACATTGACCGACTATATCTGAAACGAAAACATGGAGGTAGGGGCTTGATCAGTATTGAAACATGCGTAAGATCGGAGGACAATAATTTAGGCTTGTACGTGCGTGAATCAAATGAAATGCTTCTCAAAGGTGTGAAGAAAGTGGGCATAATTAACACAGAGGATCTTACTGACAGAACAGATTTCAAGAAAAATAGCCAAAATGAATTTAAAGATAGATGGCAAGGAAAGAAAATGTATGGACAGTTTGTGCGTGAGATGCCTGAAGAGATTGATAAAGATTTATCTTGGCAGTGGTTGGTGCAATGTGACCTCAAAGTACAAACTGAAGCAACGATTTGCGCCGGACAAGAACAAGCATTAAGAACAAATTATGTAAAGAATAAAATTGACAAAACATCGGAAAATCCATTATGTAGAATGTGTAGGGAAAAGGGAGAAACTGTGCAGCATATAATATGTGAATGTAAAAAACTAGCGCAACGTGAGTATAAAAGAAGACATGACACAGTTGCAAAATTGGTTCACTGGACATTTTGCGAGAAGCATAACCTAGAGAGAACAGAGAGGTGGTACGAGCATTGCCCTAATGGAGTTGTGGAAAATGATGATGTTAAATTGATCTGGGATATAAATATTCAATGTGATAATATTATTGAGGCAAGGAGACCCGACTTAATCTTGGTGGATAAAAAGGGAAAATCATGTGTCATCGTCGATATTGCTGTGCCAGGAGATTGTAGAGTACGTGAGAAAGAACTCGAAAAGATTGAAAAATGTCAAAACTTGAAGATAGAGCTGAAAAGGCTGTGGTCGCTGAAAAAAGTAGAGATTGTACCAGTAGTTGTAGGAGCTCTGGGGTGCATTGGCAAGGGCTTTAGTAGATAGATGGACATACTTGGTATTAAACTAAGCATTGGAATGGTACAGAAATCAGTCTTGTTGGGAACTGCTAGGATACTCAGGAAATTCTTAGACATGTAAAGTGAAAGCACCCTCTTGGCCTTTGGCTACTTGTTGTAGCCCGCCCATGAGGAATATGTCGGCAATAAGAACTGCCTGTGCTAAAGCTAAAAGACAATATAATAATAAAAGTATTATTTAATGGTCTTGGAAAAGTCGGGGGATTTTGTTTTTCATTTTTTGTAGCGACAATGTTTTGAATAAGGCGTCTTTCATTTGTCTAGTTGTGACTGAAATGCTTAACACTTGCTCTATCTCTTTATAGTTTGCCTTGAGCCATTGGGAATGAAACGAAGGATAATTTTAGATGAACAGATAACGGAGTCATCATTTTACGAGAATTTGCAAGCCCGCAAAGGATTTAATGCTCGTTTGGATAACGATGAGTGTTGGTGTTCACATACTTCAAAAAAATATCACCCATGGGTTAAAGTTGATTTGAGGTACTCAATGAGTATAAGAGGTATAACAATACAGGGAGATCCAACGTTTCCTCGTAACTTCATATTTGATTTCCGACTGAGGTACAGTACTGATGGAACTAATTTTTTGTACAAGACTTCTGATGCAGATGCTTCAAAAGAGGTATTTATCAAGTTTGAAATGAATCAATATAGTTTTCTGTAGCTACTTTTAGATTTTCCTTTCATAATGCATTATATCATAGTACCTTTATGAGGCCAATGTAGTTTTTTTACAATACGATATTCAAATATTACAATACGTAATGTAAATTTACTTTAACAAGTACCTATGTTACAGTGCTACAAAGAAAATGCTGCGAGGGAGCATAATACATGACTGCTTGTAGAGAAAACTGAGCTTGCGTTTCCTCCTTGTGTTTACCACAGCATAGCGCTCAAATCTTGATTGGTTAATACATTTGCTCACAACCAAATTCTCCTTACCGTCTCAGCCAATAGAAGGCTGCGAATTCATCAACAAACGGCTTTCGAAGATAAATTTAGGCCAATTTTACATGTTTTGGAGCGTTTTTACCACTCATACTAAAACAGCTGTGCACGCTCGAGTTTATTTACTTTGGTCGAAATTATACTTGAATCATTAAGCTCATACATTCGGCTCTACGTGTTCATAGCATGAGAGTCGGATCTCGTGGTTTTGACATTCAATGATACAAAATAAAATTAGATCCAGAAAAGTAAACCTACCTAATGCAAGCACGAGCTTTTGTTCAAAATAAATACTATCTAGTGATCTATAAACGCAATCTAATTAGTTAAACTGATGCCTCTAACTTCGTGAAGAAACACTAATGCCTCCTACCTTTTATTTTCATGTTTCTTCCTGAAGCAGCTACCCATGCAGTAATAGCATCCATACAGCACTATTTAGACTATTATTTAGTTCTTCATTCGTCTCCAAGCTAAGCTCAATTTGACCATTATGTTCAATTGGTTTGTACGACTCTTTTAACCAGACGAAAACAGTGTTTCGTCCTCTCTGAGCACATTTCTACTAGCTTCAATAGTCGCTATTGCAACCACACAACATTATGGCAGTCACGTAGACGCAAGATAGTAAAAGGACTGGATCTTGGTTACGACTAAAATTTTGGCGGGAATATGTATAGTGAAGAGGTATGTTGCGTAATAATATAGTAAACCTGGCATATTCTATAAATGTTGTGTTTCTAGTTGAATTTTAGTATTTCGTCTGGTCATATTGATCCTTCTAAATGTAAGAATGGATAAAAATTTATCTTTTCGGTAGTGCAATTTTGGAAACGTTTTGCGTAACCAGACAGGGGCGTGGCCAGGGTTTTCACCTGTCCTTACTGACACGAATTGGCGCCTTAAGTTGGCATCTGAGTAAGACTATTAACTTTAATTATACCATTAAAACGGGTGTGAAATTTTTAGAACCATGCCTTTTCCAGCTAATGAATTGATATAGAGAGGGCACTGCAAAAAGGGTATATTCGTTCTTTTGCTGAAAGAGGCAAGGGGGTCCAGACCCCAAGGACCCACCCTAGTTGCGCACCTGGTATTAAGAAAATAAGAAAGTTATGGATTTTTAATAAATCCCCCAGCTGAATATTTGCTGCTGTAATTTGAAAAGTAGATTCAGCAAGGCTAGCTTCATCATGCTCATTTGGATTGTAGCCATCGTCAGCGTCATCATCTTCATCCTCCTCTTCTCTGTCTTGCACATCTTCCTGCTCCGCCTTAACATTGATATTCCTTATGGCTTGCGAAGCTGTTTCTGACAAGGTAGTCAGTGCATCCTGTATTTCAACCTTGCAAATGGTGCAAATTCCAGGCCCATGTGGAAAATAGGACGAGTGGAAAGAGTGGCCACAGCCGTGTAGGATTTTAAAGTCCATTGTCAGTCTTTAAAGTCCATCACAATTTTGTAGATCACAAGTCCTGAAATATTATTTGATATACTGTAAGTTTCTTTACCACAGTTCTCTGTAAAGCGCATATTAACATCTAGTTCTTTAGCAAGATTAAATTACTACAACAAGAGAAATCTATAGAATGCTTGTGTACCTAACTGGAAAAAATTAGTTACACCTCTTGAATAAAACTGTTTTAAAGGTGGGATGAATTTTTTTATATTTGCTGTTGATTGGGTAAACAGTATTTTCCGCAAGTAAATGGTTGGATAAAATCTTCTACCCTCTGCCTCTCCTTTCTGGCATTCCTGCATTTAACAAAACAGAATTATCATTAGTACACGAAGAAGATGAATTAACTTTTTGGATCTGGCTCCTTCCCAGCAAACTGTAATCCTATTGGAAGGACCTTTGAGCTTACAATATCATCTCCAAACAAGTATGGCAGCTTCCAGTACGTCAAATTTCTCTGCTTTCCTTTTGGTCTAGGTACCTGTTCTGCAATGTTTAAGTTCTCTTTTATTTTGCTGAGTAAGTTGAAAATAAATCTTGCAGCCTTCAACTTAAGATAATCAAGTATATTGCGCTTGTAGTTGTATTTCCTTTCAGTTGCAAACACAGACGAAAAGTTGGAAGTCATGACTTTGCTAAAATCCAAGGCTTTGGCTTTCTTACGTAGCACCTCACCACTATCAGCCTCAGATGTTTGAGAATGTAATATGGAGTGAAAGTTTTCAACGGGATATTCATCAAAAGCATTTAAGGTCTTCATTAGCGTTGAGTAAAGAGGGTGATCTTGCTTTTGCCAGAAAAAAAAATTGCTTATCCATATCAAAGGGGCCTTGTTGTAATGATGCCCCTTGTAGCAGAAGAACATGGCCCACAAACGAAGGAGTGTGTCAGCATAAAGCTCTGTATTGCCAGTTTTGAAGACTACAGAGTACACTGATAGGACAGCTGGAAGGAAATTGTCTAGCATATTGACTAGAGTAAGAAATTGAAGATCTTTACATTGGCAAAATGCTGCCATAACATGATCTCTTACTACAGTCCAGCCTCCATAAAGAATCTCCTCTAGAACTGTTATTTTGTCCGCACGTGGTTTGGTTGCCAATCTTTTTCTACTTCCAAAGATCCAAGAGTGTGCGGCTTTGAAAAATTGGATGTTTGTAACACACAAAGATTGCCTTGCATTAAGCTGCACGTGAAGAGGGCCAATAAACGGGACAATGTTCTGAAGGTGTTGTGGAACGGTACCTGTAGCATTGTACTGTATCTGCCTCATATAAAATTGTGCAGGCCAATCTCCTGGTTGTGGGCAGATAAAGTGCACCAGGTATTTATCAAGACCCTGTTCAGCTGCATGACATGATGCTTTGAAAAAATCATCAAAACATTTAAGTGGCATCTCAACTTCGTCCACGAGTCGACATTCCTTCATCTTTCTCAGTGCTTTCATTGATTGTTGTTGCTGATAGTTATGCTGGCCATATCTATGCCTTTCTATTTCAGGGTCAAAGAAAATAGTGCGAATCCACTGTGGCATTACCGATGCAAATGTGAGAAATAACTTTTTGCAAGATCTTTCAAAGAAATCGCTGATCAGGTCAATGCTTAGGCACTGTGGATTAGCTACTGCTAGTGATGGATCAGCTGTTATTGCTGGAACATCAGGAAAATGCTGCAAAAGTGTAGTGGCCATGCTCCTTGCAGTTGAAGTCGTCGAATCTAGTGGCCTATGCTTGGTATGAATATTGGTATAGTCATCAATCATAAGAACCAATAGGCATTTGATACGTATAGTCTCATCTATAAAATCCTTCACTGTGTTTGAATGAGAGGAAGCCAATTTCTGAAGCTCACGTTTCTGTGTAGACTTTGATGCTGAAATTCCACTTTTGTTCAGTATCGATAGGCCGCTGTCACTTATGCCTCTGCTAACGACCTGATTCGACAAAATCTTCTGAAACCAACTGGCCTTTTGCGATTGGCCAAACATCAACATGTTTATTATTGTCACACATTTCTTCTCATTTTGTAGCTCTCTATTCTGAGATTGATCGTCTGATGACATGGCAGATAGAAGAGCTGGGAATAATTTCTTTGCACCAGCTTCATCGCAATTTTCTTTCATAGATTTCGGGTCAAATAGTGGGATATTGTTAGCGCCATACTTTGACCACAGATGATTTCGGATACGTGTAACTTCATCTTGGAGATTAACACTCTTGGATATTAACTGTCTCCCCTTCTTCTCATTGCCTATTCTCATATCGGAGTGGCTCCATGGCAATGCATCAATTTCAGCTGGCTCGTTGTTCCAGCAAGTTGAATCTGAGTCATTATATTCAACAGGATCAGCTACCAAACCCTGAAACTGTACGAACTTAAATTCTCATGTTACTTGGATGATAACATTTCTCTGGTGGTTTGGGGGATGCTTTTAGTGCTCAGAGTTAAATTTTTTATCTATAAAACTTGAAATTTCTACAAATAGCATTCAGAAGTAAAGAAGCTTTCAGTACCGAAAAGCAAAAGCCAGAGTACTACTGTAATATCTCTAATAGCAGAAAATTAAATTTCCCTTTAATAAAACAATTTACCATCATGAACCACCTTCTCTTGACACTCCATTTCTATTGACAAGCTGCTGACATGCATACCCCTTCTGCTAGCACCCTCTTTTTATTGAAAACTAACCAATATTAACATCCCCCTTCTATTACAAATTGGCCGATACGGACACGCCCTTCTATTGCCTCGGCTCCTTCTATGAGAGAAACTTCAGTATGTCATTGTGGTTGAAATAGACATAATGGAAACCATACTACTTTACTTCATAGAAGCTATTACTTCTACTAGAAATTAATTTAATTTGCGTTTTTAACAAGCCCTATCCTATTTGCAAAAATAAGTACAGTTATTTGAGCTTTCTCGAATTAAATTTAAAAAGCTATTAGTACCATAATCACAGACACAGTAAGAAACTTTCAGCAATGGAGCCCTCTATAGTTTCTTGTAAACAAATACGTATATATCGAAATGAGTGCTCAGTTAAATAAAGTGGCATGTTACCAAATTAGCAAGAAATTACCTTTTCAAATGATGGTAAATGTCTGTAGTTATTTGGAAGTCTCTTAGTAAAACTCCTCTTCTTTAAGCATATTTTTAAACAGTCTGAACAGATACATTGATGCTTTACTATTTTCCATACGTTGAAAGCTTTACTAAAAACGTTCCCAGCTCCAAGGCGATTTTTCAAATTAATTAAGGAAGTGGAGGAACTTTTCCATTCTTTGTGTCACTTGCTTGCACACTTTTTCGCTTTTCCTCTGCCTTTTTTTAAACGACTCCAACAAAAACAAGTTCAGTAACATTACGCAACAGACCTCTTCACTATACATATTCCCGCCAAAATTTTAGTCGTAACCAAGATCCAGTCCTTTTACTATCTTGCGTCTACGTGACTGCCATAATGTTGTGTGGTTGCAATAGCGATTATTGAAGCTAGTAGAAATGTGCTCAGAGAGGACGAAACACTGTTTTCTTCTGGTTAAAAGAGTCGGACAAACCAATTGAACATAACGATCAAATTGAGCTTAGCTTGGAGACGAATGAACAACTAAATAATAGTCTAAATAGTGCTGTATGGATGCTATTATTGCATGGGTAGCTGCTTCAGGAAGAAACATGAAAATAAAAGGTAGGAGGCATTAGTGTTTCTTCACGAAGTTAGAGGCATCAGTTTACCTAATTAGATTGCGTTTATAGATCACTAGATAGTATTTATTTTGAACAAAAGCTCGTGCTTGCATTAGGTAGGTTTACTTTTCTGGATCTAATTTTATTTTGTATCATTGAATGTCAAAACCACGAGATCCGACTCTCATGCTATGAACACGTAGAGCCGAATGTATGAGCTTAATGATTCAAGTATAATTTCGACCAAAGTAAATAAACTCGAGCGTGCACAGTTGTTTTAGTATGAGTGGTAAAAACGCTCCAAAACATGTAAAATTGGCCTAAATTTATCTTCGAAAGCCGTTTGTTGATGAATTCGCAGCCTTCTATTGGCTGAGACGGTAAGGAGAATTTGGTTGTGAGCAAATGTATTAACCAATCAAGATTTGAGCGCTATGCTGTTTACCACACTTATTTTGAGTACTTGACACTCCCTTTTCAATTTCTATTGTGTTAATATTAACATTACAATGATTTACCAAATTTGTTTTTAGTTGTGCAAATTAGCGTAAAGTTGTTTTGTGTAGTCTTACTATGAAATTGATATTATGACACTACCCTACAGACATTGCGTGGCTCGACACATTAGTTCAATTCATAAAGACTAAATGTTTGAAGCAACTCAGTTTCTGTTATGATATTCAAGTTTCCAGATAGTGCAGCTGTTATTTCTAGTACTGATATTCTACATAATTGCAGAAAATCAAATTGTTTTGCCTTATTTTCAACTTCATTCATTGCTTGTTTTTTTCAAACTCATCGTCGTCCCTTCCTCTACACTTACATTAGGTAGGGAAGCTATCGGGGTTTATCTTTGAATTAATTTGGTTGCGAGATAAAATTATTCCAATCTGTCTTAGCAAAACAGAAATGAGCAAAAAGGTGGGTTGCACTTTAAGTACAAACTTGCATATTTTAGAACATAGGTATGTAAGTACTCATTTTGAAGATAATGTCTTGCTGATTCAGTTTATATGGCAAGTACTTTGAATTGAAGTAGGAAGAAGTGTAACTGCCTATCCTAAAGCAGCCTAAAATCGACTTAAATGGAGTAAAATGGAAGAAAATGAGAGATAATACCAGCAAACCTAGAATGATTGAACAGAAAGTGTATTTATAACTGGTTTTGTACATTTAATTGTTCTTTCTGTATTTACTTATGCATAGAATAGGGAACAATAAGAATTCGTGACTCCTTCCAGCTCCATATTTCTACTGCCCTATCCTCATCATGAAGAGGCCTATCGAGGACCACAAAATGTTGATTTGCGCAGAGACTGAGAGAGATACTGAGATATATCATAAATGCTTGTACGTAAGATAGACTGTCCTAGCAAATTCTGAGAACATTTAGTGATAGCTGTGTGTTTACTCAATGAGTATACATTGCATCATTGTTTCAAATGTTGGCGAGGAAAGAAGATTTGACTTGTTTAACTCTTGTTCTTTCCATAAAATAGGTTCACAGACCAAAAACCTAAGGATTTGAAGGTGAAATGGTATCCCCAATCTCATCTTTATATCTAAGGTCGACCTCAATTGCAATTATTCTAAGAGTTGAATTCAATTATACTATTTGAGCGATCACCTACAATTCGTCGCATGGTTGCAAACCGCCGGAGCGCTATGCATTGAGACCAAAAGGATTGCAATGGAGGTCGACCTACATACAAGCCAACAGTTCTTTCCTTGCCAATATTGTGGACGATGATGCGATGTACACTTATTTTGAACACACATGCAACTATCACTAAATGTTTCCACAATGTATTAAGATATTCCATATTACTTACACAATTTATGATGCATCTCAGCCCCTCTCTCAGTTTCTCCATCAATCAGAATTCTGTGGCCAATCAAAATTGTATGGTAGTTGATCTGTTATAGCCCGTACCGCCTTTGCACCGCTGATCTTGAATACACGCTTTTTTATAAGAAAGTTGTCATGGTCCCATCACTAAATCTTTCTGAACTTTTTCACGACTCCAGCATTAAAACGTTCTTACGATTATCTTAGCTTAAAATCTTGAGTGTAAAGAAAGTTTTGATACTGGAATCACAAAACAGTGGCATTCAAGACTTTTGGCTAAGAAATTCTTAAGACAGTTTTGAAAAAGGGAATCGTGAAAAGTGAAGAAGCTTCATGTACATTTAAAATAATGATAAACTGTAGTAAATAATAGAAGTTGAACAGTTGGAGAGCAGCAAACACAACATACATGACATTTTATAAATAGATAAATTGAATTTAGGTACATATTCATATTTAAACTTTCCTCTTAGGTCTCAAAAATTCCCTTACTGAACTTTCTTAGCTTTGTGAGTAGTCGAGTACTACTTTCTTATATAAAACTTTCTATTATAAAAGTGTATTCTTAATTTAAATGGAAACACGCAGCACAAAAGCATTTAAGTGAGAAGCAGTTTCATATGGTTTATACACTTGTCTCTCTCTACTAGTATTTAGATGGTGCAACTGGACAACACCAGACCATTGCACGGATGTTTAACACAAAACCATTTGCAGCTAGATATATTGAATTTCGACCTACAACGTATGCTGGTAGAGACGTTTGTGTCAGATTCGAGCTGTATGGCTGTGTATATGGTATGCCTCTTTATGTCTCTTGTCTGATCTCTTATTTATGAATCCTACAAGATAATGACTCTAACTACATTTCAAGTATTGATGATGTTGAAGCTGTTGCTGAACTTGAGAGCGAATCTGATAACAATAAATGAACTCGTTAATCTTGACTTTTTTACCCTCGCACTGAACGTGAAACCGAAAAAGATTACACTTGGCATAGAGCTGTTGCTGAATTTGCCAAATGCTACGAAAATATTGCTGAAATTACCGAATGGTAAGAAAATATTGCAGATTTACCGAATAGTAAGAAAATATTTCAGATTTACCGAATGGTAAGAAAATATTGCAGATTTACCAAATGGAGTGAAAACATTGGAAGGGTTATCGTATCCCCTCCACCCGCCGCTATCTCCGTCTATGTTGTTAAAAATTGTCTTGGCGATGTCCGTTGATATCTTTTGCCCTCCTTTGACGTGCTTCTTAGTGATCTTAAATGGATCACAACATTTGTTGAACCTGTTTTCAAAGGGAAACCCTAGCTTTGCCTCTTGATGAAAGCAAATACTTTTGATGCTTTTGTATTTTAAGCCAGATCTATATAGCACTAGATCTTGTGTTTCAGACTCAATACTGCTGAACGGTCTTATTCCACTCTTACGAACATAATGAAGATTATTACAGTCTTCATCTAAATGAACGCCAAAGTCACACTTTTCAGACCCAATTTCCATATCCTTAATTCCAGTTACGAGTGAGCTTCTTCTTACGCAGCAAGAATGAAATGGGAGTTTTCTACTGCACAACTTTAATTCCGTCTTTCTTTCCTATACACTTAATCATAGTTAAGCTCAATTTCCTATATAGGTATGCAAAGAGCTGCAAAGTGTATAGTCTCTATAGGCTAAGGAATGCATTCATAGCTGTTTCCTTTCACTTTTTTTTCGGAGGAAATCAAAGATATTCAACAAGTATCTAACAGAGGAAAACACTTGAATCACAATGAGTGTTGCAGTTAAAATCTCAAGCTTTTCTAAAGTATATGCTAAATGAAAACATTCAATAGACCTTTTGTCGCCGCTACTTTAAATTACGCAGAATTTAGCAGAGTTTGCAGAGGAGTTTTCATTCTGTGAACAAACCCCATTAGCTAACTATTTTCCAAAAAGACAGGAATTCGTTGCCTGTATATACGACAATTTATGGTGGATTGGCATAGTCATGGAGATAAATACCGATGAGCAAGATTGCAAAGTCAATTAATTCATGACTCTGCTAATATTAAGTTTTTCTGCAATATGTACCATCCTCAAGATAAAACATACCTGCATGAAAGATACGTTTCCAATAGTTCTAGAGTTCCAGTTGAAATGTTATCATTTGCAAATCCTGTTTTACAGATTTTTGTAAAACCTCCTTTATTTCTGTAATCTGTTTATAACCAATATTACTAAAATTGCGATTCCAGCCATCTAGGAACCTACTATTTGAACTTTTCCTCTCGACGTAACTATGGTGGGCTCATTGATTAGACAATAGGCAAGAGAGAATGTCTAGCGTATTGAGAGTTTTGAACAACTATGCTTGCATAGAAGTTATTTATGCTCTACATGTCTTATGTTTAGCCCTCTAGCTCCACTCCACTTACAAAGAGCTATGGAACACTGCTGAAAACATTGGGAATAACAGTGATCATTTAGAACAGGAAATTACTAGCCTCAAAACTGGGACATTTTGTGAAGAATCGTTTTTCAAAGAGCCCTATTGGGGAGCCTGCCCCTTCATTTCAGATTTTGCTTCATACGCCCATGAGTAGTTCATTATCACCATTGAGATTGATGTATTACATAGAATCAAAGTCATAACTTTCTCCCATTGTAGGCAGGGCCGCTCTAGCAATTCTGAGTCTCCTGGGCACACTTGTACGACAGGCCCCTCCCACGTACTAAGGTGGCTATTCATATTTTGCAATGAAATTCTAGGAGCTGTCCAGGAGTTTTCCAGACTTTCTAAGTACTTTGCAGGAGCTTTCTTGGACAGCCTGGTCATTTTTCTATGCTAATGACTTGTAGCATAATTAATTTCTACCATAGGGTTAGAAGGGCTAGAGTGCGCACTAGGTCACGTGATGCGTAGCAACATAGGAGATCCAAGATGGCAGCTATAGAGTGGCAAAAGCATCAACGAGTGAATCTTCTTACTATTGACACCTTTGAGAACACGTCGTAGCAACACTGTTTGCATATATGTTGGCTTGAACTGCACCTTTGCGCTATATTGACCCTTCCAAAAATTTAGAAATAATTGACAAAGATGTACATTGTGCAGCGACCCCAACATTTTAAACGCACATAATAGCATTGTAATAACCCCAAAATATTTTTCTGCGATCGAAAATGGGAACCAAAAACTAAACTTTCACAAGTAAGTAAAAGTAAGCACAAAAATATTTTACAATATCTTTGTTTCACAATTGTTTTGATGGTGTAATCCTACCATACAATGTAAAGCAGAGGGTGCAGTTTTTATGGGTATGGTCCTACAGTTTTTCCTAAAGCTTGAAATCAGTGAACTTATGCCCTAGATATCGACTCGGCAGTACTCTCAGGTGCCAAATAAACGGTCCCCCGCTTATTACTTTTTCGATGTTTTCAAACTCCTTGGACCTTACTAGGACCCCCCGTTTATTAATTTTAAAGAGGCTTACTTTTTTACGAACCCCTCTCTTCATTTCCTTTCATTATTAGTTCTATTCACGCCCAATAATCAAGGCAAAATAGAGTGGTTCTATATATATTTTAGCTTTAAGCTTTGCGACAACATGTTTTTGGTCTTTCCATCATTTTCTAATCATTTAACGCCATTTCTCAAATTCCCCCCGTTTATCACATTTTAGAATTTTCCAACACCCCAGTTTACTAGGACCCTCTGTTTATTTGGCACTTGAGATTACATTAACAGGATGACCTTCATTATAATTAGGTTTCTAATGAAGCACAGTTCATTATTCAGTGAAAAAATTTGTTATACAAAATATGTTGAAAATTTGATGGATGTTTCAAATATACTTTAGAGAAAAGATAAATGTTTACATAATATGACATACATAGATACATGCATAAACTATTTGATAGCACAGGTTATGCCACCATATGCCAGCTAGTGTTGATGTGGGCCTACTACTTCTCCAAATGCAGTGCAGACCTAATTAATATTCATATAGTCCATCAAAAGTACTGTTGAGAGGATGGAATAATGGGGGAGGATTTACTAATCAACCATCTGCAGCTCTTTTTAATATTTAAGCACTCATTGAAGAAGATGGTCCACCTGATTAAACTGGTAGATTAGATGCATGACATGACTAAATTCAAATAATGACACAATCAAGTAGGGCTTCATTGTAAAATTGCACCAGGTTTAAGCAAAAGATTTTTACCTTTTTGAATCAAGTTATAAGGATACGACCTAAAGTGGCAAAATTACGGAATGAAAGTAAAAGTTGCTGATCGAATTTAAGTACTTCAGTTGCAGTAACAATGCATTTCTTCTCATATGACAAGAAATTAATAGCTGCTACAACTGTGAAAGCCCCATATTTTGATAACAGTGCTTCAAAAATAATTTTTTTTACAAAGAATGAACATGCTTGATGTTTTTAATAGCAGAAATAAACTTTGAAAGGCAGAAAAAACTAGTCAAAAGGAAACTACTGTATATGCAAAGATTGTACATGTAAGAAATTTTACCATGTCTTGTGCAAGTAAATGATCAAGATGATTATTTGTTCTTTAAAAGGGAGAAAGAAAACATTAGCTGTTGGCCTTATTACTTCAGCAAAGTTTATGCTAGTGATAACTAAAGATCCGTTGTACAAAGAGAATGATCCATCTCAATATATTTTGACATATGGATTCATTTAATAATCAGTAGAAATATTGTCAGTATAATATGGAGTCACTGGATGGCACAATAATTCATATGTCTCAGAATTCAAATATTCACTTTTACTACAGAACAATATAGATGCTCTAGGAATAGCTAGTTGTACTGATGTAGATGAAGATTCTTTTAAACTTTCCAATAAGGTATTTTAAGAATATGCTGAAAATAGCCCGACAGTTGATCCTGATATTCATCCCCATTTTTTCGTAATTCACTTATTAGAAAAACAATGTCTTTTACTACATTGGAGGCTTCATTGCAAAGAAAATGGTTGCATGTAATGACTACTTGTTTGCTCCTTCTTCATGACTAATTAAGGTAGTGCAAGCCACTGACAAGCTAGTCAGAGAGACTCTGATTGAATGGCAGAATACATCTAAGTAAAGGAAAAGGAAGATTGTCATTAGAGCTGTAGAGGGGCTAAAAATATAGTCTTTCTAACTTAGAATCTAAGGCCAGAAGAGCACTCAATGAAGAGCTATATGCTCAATAATGAAGAAAATGACCATATAACAACAGTAAGTAAGTGTATTTGTTCATTACTACATTGAATTATTTGTAAATCAATTTAGCAGGGTACATACAGAGGATTGTTAAGTTAAGGCGAGCTTCAAAGAAATAGAAGTTAACGAAGACACTACCTTTCTATTATGAGCAATATTTACAGAATTTCACAGTTCTTTCAAGAGTCCTGCATCTCTGAAGTATTTTGACAACATTGTTATTGCCAAGAATTGAATAAGTAGATATGTTTTGTTTACAATTTTAGACTGGGCCTATTGTGTTCGGTCTTTTACATGCATCTCTGCAATTCTAGTTGCTATTCAGAGTATCAAACTTTCATGCTGATCATAAATTTACAAATACATTGAAAAATTGCTAATACTGTTCACTTACCAAAGTGGCAGGCAGATAATTAAACCAGATTTTTAAATATTCGACTTATCCAGAAGATAGGTATCTCTCCGCAAGATCCTTTGGTTGACTTAATCTTGCCATCATCACTGTCAAAAACTTTGTTAAAATTACCAGTCCTGTGAAACTCTTCAAATTTCAGCAGCATACAGCCACTAAGAATCTGGAAACTCTGATATGTTCATTTTTTGTCGCTTTCCAGTTCAAGTGTAGAAAACACCTAAATCTCTTTTTGCCACTCTATAGCCGCCATTATGGAAACGCATTGTTGCCTGACTGAAAGCCAGTAGAAAGGGATCTAGTACGCACTCTAGTTTTCCTAACTCTATGGTTTCTACCGACAACACAAGCTATTTCAATTGAATGAGGAGTCAGTATAGCGGTAGATTGGTACCAAGCAGATTGGTGGTTATGAAAGGAGGTTCCGGGAAATGGGCATCTGGGGCTCTCCCCAAAAAATTGTTTTTGTGCATACTCTATAAAGCGCCGGAAAATGCTGCTGTCAGAACAAGACAATAGTTGTGTTCCAGTGGGATAGTTTCAGTTATGAAATGCAACTGTGTATAAAAAATTCACTTCCAGGAGTTTTATATTTTTACAGGAGTATTTTCCAAAAGGTAAATGCATTCCAGGAGCTTTCAAGTACCTACCCTACTTACACATATATAAGGCACTAAAAGAAATATTTGTAGATATAATTAAAGAGGTATAGAGAAGTTGATTAGGTTTTAGTATTCCGGCTGAGCAGACTTAAAATAATGAAAACTACTAAAACAGAGCAGAGAATAAGCAAAACAGAAGATTCGTTGTCCACAAAGTAACTAACCGATTGGGATAATCTTTTCTTCTTAAAAATAAATTTTACAAGAATCAGAGTCGCTCAAATTTATGAATAATTTAAGAATATTACAAGGCTCAAGATTCATGAAGACTGTAAGACAGTAGTAAGTATTTGAATATATTCATTTTATTTTCAGGCAAAGCTACACCTTTAATGCTAAAGAATAAAGTTTAAAAATATTGAAACACAGTAAAAAATTAGGTATTCTTTTAAAACAAAGAATTTACTGGCTATGGGCTACATTTTTGTTTAGTTTCTTATCCAACACAAACGGCCTTTATCTTAAACTTTATTTTCACAAGAATTGTTGAAACTCCACAAGAA
This sequence comes from Cassiopea andromeda, assembly GCA_018155075.1. Classification (NCBI taxonomy): domain Eukaryota; kingdom Metazoa; phylum Cnidaria; class Scyphozoa; order Rhizostomeae; family Cassiopeidae; genus Cassiopea; species Cassiopea andromeda. Next base: position 74,960 of record WIPJ01067420.1, read on the forward strand.
ACTTGGGTCCCCTATCCGCTTGTAGTCCCCTGGACACATGTCCTGTGTGCCCTGTGGTTAGTTCGGGCCTGCTCGTGGATGGCTCTTGTCCCCTTACCACCCTTTTGCAGCCTTCGCTGTGGCCTTTCATAAATTGAATAAAGCCACAGAGCTAAGGTTGAATGGTGATGACCAGTACGAACTGTGACGAGAACGTAGGAGTGAGTGGTGACAGCATTTTTGTTGCGTAGTAGAGTAAATTGCTTTCAACTTTGTGATTCCCTTTAATTGCAGCAGAACGTTGCACAGACTTCTTTGCCTATACTTAAGTAGCTACTCCTATGTCTTTTTATAAGAGCCCGGTTAAGAAGAAGCCCAGAACTCGGCTTCTCAGACCAAAAAATAAACCCAACAAAGTCCATTCCTATATGTTTGGAATTGTCTAGAGTTTACCTCATATTTTTTGCATTGGTTAAGGTGGATTTTGGGGTTTGAAATGTTACGTAGGGAGTGGAGGAGGTGGTACTAGGTTTATTACAATGCATGCCAAGTGGTGGGTGAGCACTGGAAAATTGTGAAAGTGAGCGTTGCGTAAATTTTTAATGGACACATAAGTCAGTCGTTAGTATTTTGTCATTATCCATAGTATGAACTTTTTAGCATTGGTTTGTTTGCTCCTAAAGTGTCAAGTGGTTATCTGTGTAATATCAGTGGTACCATCTAAGATTTATTTACTTTAATTGTAGTTTGCAATGAAGGGCTTGGTTTTGAACACGGCTCTGCATTGCCATCAGTTTTCACAATGACATCATCTTCTAATCAGAATGGGAAAGTAGCATCTTCTGCTCGTTTGAATGATCCATCTTCTTGCTGGTGCGCATTAGCAAACAATATGAACCAATATTTACAAATTGATTTTGGAAAGCCATTGACAATAACTGGATTGGCAGTTCAAGGAAATCCAACTGCAGATTCATGGGTGAATGATTTCTATTTTGATTATGGAATGAGCGTGCGCTCTTTGGCTACGTATCAAGAATACGGCACAAACAAAGTAAGCTTCTAAGTTTTCCTGCTATTCAAATATTAATAAATTAGTGTTGTTCATCGTAAAGGTGAAATGTAGTTTGAGTTGCTATCAATTCACAATATGAAGGATAGATGTGCTGCTTTTATGTTTAAATAACTATGCATACTTCTACTCCTTTATCATACTTAAAGATTGTAAATTTTCTAAATTATTTTTCAAGGGCAGCTTGAAAAACAACTTCAGCTGAAGCCCAACCATGTGTATAGATTTGCAAATGAATTCAAATGAATTCAACTGTTGACTATGAAGGTTTCTTGTTATTGGTCATGTCCCTGTTTCCCTGTTTCCCTGTTTGTTTATGTGTATTGGGGATTGTTGCATTGGGTATCTGCAGATTGGTATTCGGGGGTGCCATGGCCTTACTAGAGCTACATGTTGTGACGTCATCAATGTTGACGATCGTGGAACTTTATAATGCAAGTTTGATTGGAAATATACAAAGCTCTACTATGCAGTTTGTTGTATTCCTAAGCAACCTGCGCACTTAAGCAAACCCCATGTCTTGCATAAGGAGACTTTGACTCTGTAAAAGTTGGAGAGTAGAAAGCTAGCACGAAGTTCATTGCTAGATATTCAGTTGCAAATGTCAATGATAGGTACTGTGTGAAATGAGACAGTGCAATTTGATATAAAGAATGTTCATTCCTTGCATTTCAACTTAAGTTTCTTCAACGTTAATTATATTTTCTTGTAAGCTGTTTGTTGGGAATGTGGATAGAATCACAAAAGTTGTAAATTGGTTTAAAGTAAGACTATTTGCAAGATACGCAAGAATCAAGCCCAATTCATGGAATGGAAACATCTGCATGAGAGTTGAAATCATTGGATGTAATTCAGGTAAGATTCATTTGAGCATACATCAGTACTTGATAATTGGGAAGATAGTTTAGCTAAAAAAATTTTAAGAGATTATAGGTGAGACGTTTTCTCTTCAGGAGTTCGTTAGTATTGCCTAATAGATCGGAAACGCCGAAAAAAGGTCTTAGTATGACTTACCTTTTGCTGTTGTAAGTTGAACTTTTGGGTCATTAAATTGGTTAAGTGTGGATTTCCCACGCAGGCACGTCTATTTGGTAACAACCATCCAGCAGAGCTAAGACCATTGGAATCTCCAAGTAGAGATGAAACCGATGACAATATTAGCAAAAAGCTGTCTAATGACGTCAACTATCGTGTGGCTTCGGACTGGTTGCTATGATTTGCATGTAGTTGTGTTGGTTTACGATTGACAGAAGACTGTTTGTGACCATATAATAGCAAAAATATGGATAAGTTGCCAGAATTTGTCAACGAGCATGTTTCCTTTAATGCTCTAGTTTACAGAACCATGCTTCTTGAGAAAGCTGAATCAGTAGCCATGTGGCCTACTTCTACCAGGGTATATGGAATCATTGTAGTTGAAGTAGAAATGTTAGAACTGGTTTGCTCAGCGAGAGGAAGTTTGAGAGGGTCTCTAACTTAATTTAATATAGATTTTTCTACCACTAACACACATTGAGCAATATCTGTGCCCCAATGCTGGGCTTTGATATTCTTTCGAGAAATTGCATACAATCATTTCTTTCCTAATAACCTTTTGGCAGTACTTTGCCGTTTGGGGGAGATTGTGAAGTGATAGTTCACAATTCTTATTACTGTTGATGAAACAAATGGGAACTTAATATGTGAACCATCGGCCAGCAGACTTGCTTCGCTTTTTCTCGATCATGTTCTTCCAATAGCGGTAGGCGTAGGCCACATCTAAGCTGGTTCAGCTTTCTCCGTTATACCATTACATGTAACTTTTCAAGAAGCATAGTTCCCCGAACTAGATTTACTTTGCCGTTTGGGGGAGATTGTGGAATGATAGTTCACAATTCTTATTACTGTTGATGAAACAAATGAGAACGTAATTTGTGAACCATCGGCCAGCAGACGTGCTTCGCTTTTTCTCGATCACGTTGTTCCAATAGCAGTAGGCGTAGGCCACATCTAAGCTGGTTCAGCTTTCTCCGTTATACCACTACATTTAACTTTTCAAGAAGCATAGTTCCCCGAGCTAGAGTTTTAAAGTAATCTAGGGACATGCTCGTTGAAACATTCTGGCAAATCATCCATGTTTTAGCTGTAATATGGGCACAATAAATCTACTTTCGATATTACACCAATACACTCCCATGCAAATCACAACAGCAAGAGGGAAAAATGTATTTGCCATGCGCGGTAAAGCGCAGGGAAACGAGAATGAATTAAAGTGTTTGAACATCCGCCATTATGACAATCTGATAACAATGATAACAACAAGGTTTTGGTGTGGTATTCAAAAACTCCTGATGCCATGTCTAGCACTTTGGTACTCTTCAAAAATTGTATGAATAATAGAATTGCAAGCGCTTGGCAAAAAGGTTTGATTATAAATGTGATGGCAATACACAGATGAAAACTGCCTATTCTTTCTGATTTATCTACCTGTCGTGACTATCACTCTCAAATTTATACTAAAGCTACGCACTCCATCTGATGTCTCAATGTCATTCATGCATCTGTCATGCAGGGCTGCTTTCTCTTGTGGATGCATGGATGATTTACATTTCAAAAGGAAAGCACATTCACGATTTGATTACACGCGCATTTTGCACAAATAGAACGAACGCAAGTGGATGTGTATGATTTATTCACATCATGAAAACTTCTACATTACGCCTTCGAGCTCTGAAACAGCTGTTCTTTCTTGCAGTCAATACTTCCTTTCACTATACGTTCTTCCAACTGTTGTGCAATCATTAAGCAGCTTTCAACTTTTCAAAAATTCCTAATTTTGACGAGGTACTTAGCTAGTTTTGTTTGAATTTTCCCTGGTTTCAAAAGTTTGGGGATATTATTGCTACCTCCTTGAACATATAAGTAAAAACCATAGGGTATATTCAAATGCTTTTCTGTGTTTTTTTCAATTGTTTCTTAAGTGCGGGGGCCCCTTTTTGTCTACCAAAAGCGCGGGGCCTTGGGCATGGATCCCCTAGACCCCCTAAACCGCCACTACATGGAATTGTTCAGAGACATTGAAAGCAGATTCGCTATACTGAGGAATATTTGAGAATTTGCACAATATGAGAGTAGCACTGACTTTTTAACGTAAACATTGTGGTTTGAAAAGTCAGGTTTCCATTTGTTATCAGTTGACAGATTTTTATATTTTTACGATCTTTTATGTACCACTACATGAGGCCATAGAGACATACAGTATAGCGATATGAAGTATGGTGAAATATATTGAAAGTTTACGGGCCCCCTTCGTAAATACGCAGAAATTTCACAATATGAGAGTAGCACTGACTTGTTAACGTAAACATTGTGGTTTGAAACTTTAAGTTTCCATTTTCTATCAATTCACGGATTGTTGTATTTTTACGATTTTTGATGTACCACTACATTAGACCATAGAGACATACAATATAGCGATATGAAGTATAATGAAATATATTGAAAGTTTACGGGTCCCTTTCGTAAATACGCAGAAATTGAAGCTGTAATTGTAAGTATGCAGAAATTGTAAATACAATATGAGAGTAGCACTGACTTGTTAATGTAAACATTGTGGTTTGAAAATTCAAGTTTCCATTTGGTATCAATTAACAGAGTTGTATATTTTTACTATTTTTATGTACCACTATATTAGGCCATAGAGACATACAGTATAGCGATATGAAGTATAATGAAATATATTGAAAGTTTACGGGCCCCCTTCGTAAATACGCAGAAATTGAAGCTGAAATTGTAAGTATGCAGAAATTGTAAATAAAATTTTTGAGAGTAGCACTGACTTGTTAACGTAAACATTGTGGTTTGAAACTTCAAGTTTCCATTTTGTAACAATCCGTGAATGCTAACATTCTTCACGAAGATAGAAGATTGCCTATGTGGTGATATCTAAACCATTCATATTCGGTGTATATCAAGTTAGAAGAATAATTCATAGTAGGTTAATAGCGTGCTAAAATTAGAAATAAATGAGATGCATTTAGTAAAGCATACTTATCTTCATTTGCACGCTAATTCCATCGTTACGATCATCATCAAGGACACAATACAAACTGATTTATAACTGTTTTTTTCGTGCCGGTTTCTCTCAAAATAAAGGCCGCATGCGTGCTAGAAAGGGCCCGCGGTGACAATCCACCATCACCAGCGGTGGACATTTTACCCTCTTGTTAATCAAAACAACCATAACGAAGCCGTTACCACTAGTACCCTAAAGCATGGCGTGCCAAACGGTAGTTGACGTCATTAGGAGGATGGTTTATTCCATTTCCATTCTATGGATTTGATTGTCTATTTGCCACCAATAAATTTCATGACCTTATGGCAACTGACTGTATGGCTAAGACTTAACTGGAATGGTTAAGACTTAAGTGGAAGTGAATGTCATATACCGTAATTATTCGATTTACAGCATCTCCTTTGAATACCCCCCGGAATGAGAATGCCCCTTACTAGCAAAATTTGTAATAAGCATACCCCCAAGAATTGGTGGAGAACAAATATATTAATATTGTAGAATAAGCACACCCTATCTTTGTTTGGATGTGCTCACATCGCTGTTTGTGATTTCAAGACATAAAAGACAGTGATGTGGAAGATGCTAGCCCAGAAGAAATGCTTCTTGATCGTGATGATGACAACTCAGATGAAGAACTAAGTCATGATGATGTCGACATTTATTAGACACTTTTCCAACTTTTCTCTAATCTACTCTATGTTTCGATACAGTTAAAATGGAGCATCTTATCTGTTAAATGTGTGATAAGCGCACTCTGGAATAAGCATACACCTAAAAAATGGGAAAATAGAATAAGCGCTCCGTGTGGTTAATCGAATAATTCAGGTAATTTCGCTTGGTTCTAGAGAAGGCATTATATGCGAAAACAGAAAAAGCTCCAGTTGCACTAGAAAAGAATTTTTTTTAATTGCAACGACCTTTAAAATTTTACAGTTAGACTTTTGTGTCTGGATGGCGCAGTTGAAATTGACTAACGCGTGAGTTCTCTGGTTTTTCTACCCGGGAGTTCTTGAGTTCAAATTCACACTGGAGCCAGAATTAGAATTCAAAATCTTGGTACCTACTTATGAGTAAAGATAAACATTGTGTCAGCCATAGCCGAAATGAATAGTATGTAACTACGCTTGACTCTGAAAAGCTATTCGATGCTGAAACAGGGAGAAAGACCCAACATATGTCAAAAAAGTGCTCACATTTTAGAATTACTTTTTTCAGCTAGCCCCTTAGTCAATCAGTCAGCGACTGACTGAGTGAGTGAATGATTGAGTGAGTGACCAAGTGAGTGAATGAGTGAGTGAATTAGTGATTGAGTGAGAGAGAAGGTATCCTTAGCTTCAGGTATGGTTTGGTAGCATCTCTTCCAATGGTACTGCTAGACTCATTTAGATTGTTGGAATCGTTTCATTTAGATTGTTGGGATCGTTTCATTTAGATTATTGGGATCGTTTCATTTTGATAATTGTAAAGCTTAAGAGAAGTTTGGATAATATTCTGGGCTCTCTTTCAAAACTCTCATGTTCTGTTTGACGGAAGTCGATACTTTCAAGAGAAATAAAAATTATACGATATCTTTAAACGCAAAACAACTATTGATTTCAAGAAATAGCCACACCAAGCTGTGATGAAAACAAAACAATTTACTCTCTAGAGCTTTATCTGTTTAGATAATCTGCAAAACTTTCCATCTGCTGGATATATGCTAACAAATTTTGAAACAGAGTCTGTGTATCTGATGTTTATTAAGTTATATATTTTTAGACTTAATATATTACTTCAAGCTGCAATCTTTTCTTTAGGGAGTATATCAAGATTTTCTTGGAGAAGTATTTAGCTCTTTGTTCAGACAAATTTGTTTGCTTGTATTTCATAGAATTTGTTTATGAGATTGGTGCTGAGAACAGAGCTTTAGGTAATGGTAGATTCAATGCGTCAGGATATACAGCATGGGTAGCTGGAAGATACGAGGCTCATGATGGTCGATTGAATAATGACAGACCTTGGGGCATTTCAAGTACGGCAACAAATCCTTGGTTTAAGGTTGATTTAGGACGTGTGATGCTGGTTAACGGAATTTCCATACAAGGAGATGGAACTTATGGAGCAAATTATTATCCTGATTACAAACTGGAATACAGTTTTGATGCTGCTCCTGCAGTTGATGCTTTAATTGCAATAAAAGAAGAGACCACGTCATCAGAAAAGGTATTACCTTTGATGAAGAGAGTTTTAATATTTACAAGAAAGTGATTATGTTGATTAGTTGCTCGTTTTTTATAAGAATTTGTCAGTTTTTACCCCAGATATCTAGCTCATTTCTAACTTCAAAGTGTTGAACCTTCAACTGGCTTCATATATACTCTTTTGCAGTAGCAGGATTACTACGTGTTTCAATTACCTTCAGGTACTTAGTGAATGGGGTTTCTCGATTGCTAGAGAATTGGAAAACTTTCTGGTAGTTAATTCGTTCAGGATTTTATTCAGCTATGAGAGGATCGAAGTACCTTAGCATGGGAAATAGATTCGCATTATGGGAAGTAGATTCGCATTAGAGAGATTTACGAACGTCCATGCATATTTTATGTCATGTATCTATCTATGGATGCTTGACTACATGTAAATACGCACCGACGTAATTTTGAGTCCCGAGCAGATGTGCCGCCACAACAATTCAATGTTTGAAAATTTGAAAATTGTAAATATACTCACCAACCATCCCCCCAAATGGAGTTACTTAAGACTCTATACAGTACGCGGTGAGTAAATTGTACGCAGAAGCGTATATCGCGCACTCCCAAATCAGGGAATTCAAGGAATTCAGGGAAATCAGGGAAAATCATGGAAATGGTTTGTGTATTACAAAATAAGGGAAAAATCATGGAATTTGATCAATGCACGAGACAATAAAGAAATATCATGGAAAATGCTTATCTTGGCTTATTTTCAATCATTTGATTTCTAATATGCTGTGAAGAAATCACAAGAAAACAACTTATGCCAATAGTGAAATTGTTGGTTTTCCTTTTACATGATTGAAATAGAGCTCACATCACTCAAATAGGCGAAAGTATGCTCAAATAGCTTTGTATTGTGTTAAGTGTAAGTGTAGTAGATACTTAGGGCTTACATTCAGTCAAGGAAAACAAGGCAGATATCAGGTTAACATCAGAAAAATACCAGGGAAAACGACTTCCATGATTTGGCAGACACCCTGTGTGAGGGCCCACTAGTAATGGAACTGGAAATAGGCAATGTAATACGTACTGAATGCATGCGTATAATTCTGAGTCTCGAATAGACGTAGAGCTGGAAATAAGCGTGGTAGTTAGAAGTTCAGCGCAGATAAAATTAGCGTGGTGCCGTAAATTGACCTTGTCGTCGGAAACGCGGGGGCTACTAAAAGCGTCATGCCTGGAATAGTTGTAGAATAGGGCTTTTGGGGTGGAATTGGGCTGGATAAGGGCTTTGGCTTGTGGATTTAAATTAAACGCGGGGCTTGAATACACGTGTTGGTGAGATATATCAGTCAATGTTAATGAATGAGGTGGCTGGGATAGCAGAGCTGTTGGTGGAAAATGTTCAAACAATGAATTGCTGTGGCGGCACATCTGCTAGGGACTCCAAATTACGTCGGTACGCATTTACATGTATTCAAGCATCTATAGATAGATACATAGAAAAATATGCATTGCAGGTAGAGATTGAGTAAGTCCAGCTACTTAGTTTTTTGCGTATGCAGGACATATCTGTAATGAGATTGAGTTGTGGTATGACGTCAAAAAGCTCAGGCGGTTGTAATCCATCGTATAAAGCATCTTTTGTAATTTCTGATTTACTTTTGGTGTCCCTGATCTGCGCGTGTAGTCATGCATGGACAGTGGCACCATTGGGTATTGAAGTATTGAAGTTAATGGTTTAGCTCTGTTTTTGTTTTTTATCAAAATTCGTTTGTTACTTTAGGCACTTGCTGTGTATTGTTGCATATTATTACTATGTGGTTAACTTGCTTCTAAATTTTGCTGATGTTTCGTAAGAAGCTTGTACTATAAATGATTGTTCATCTGCCGCTTACCCATATTCGTAGGTATTCCCAGGAAATACAAACAATGCTGGAGTTAAGTTCAACTTGCTTGCGAATCCTATTTCAACAAGACACGTCCGGTTTAGAAAGAACACAGCTCTTAGGAATGACTATACGTTGCGGATTGAGATATATGGTCGACCTCAAAGTAAGATTTTGTTCAAATTTAACTCGACACATGTGATTTCAACAGAAAACAATAAAAGGATCATATCTACGTTTACTCTTCTATCAGTGGCTATTCTTACATTTCCATCCCATTATCCATAATTGTAAAAAATCCACTTTCTTTTAATGCAGTTGACTCAGCAATACAGGACTTAATTGATAAAAGGTTGTTTTGGATACTAATCTGATCCATCTATTTGCATCCTATCTGTAACTTGTGAATCATCCTCAAAGCTGTCGTTTCTCTTTTTGATTTCCAGCATGTGCAACAAGTTTTGGCATGGAGGCTGGTTCACAATCAACGTATAATCCAACAGTCCAAGTTTCCAGTGGATCAATTCCAGCAGAAAAAGCCAAGATTAATTCACCCACTGCCTGGTGTGCTGGCGTAGACAATGTCGACCAACATATTGAATATGACTTTGGTGGAATTAGAAAGATAAGTGGGTTTGCTATTCAAGGACACCCAGTTGACTTAAAATGGGTAAAGACGTTCAATGTGGAATATAAAGTACTTGAGAGTGAAGCTTTCACGATATATCAAGAAGGTGGAGTTAACAAGGTATTATTAGCAAAAGCCATCTTTATAGTATTACATTCCAAATGATCGCTATTTTTGCATTTTTGGTTATTTGTTTGCAATTGAACTTCTACACAGAAGATTGACTGAATTCCTAAATTTTGAGGATGCTTAAAGCAGAAATTTTTCATTCGTTACACCTGTGATTCCTTGTAATGACTTCATACATCATGCAAATAGAGAAAGCAATGGTACTTTGACATACCAACGTGCCAACTGTTGTTTTCCATTTTTGAAATACTTCATATTTTACTTCGCATTTTATATTTAATTTTGATAGCTTATTGCAGGATAATTGTAAGGTAGTCAATATGCTCTTTACTAGAACAGATGTATATTGCAATGCACCAATTACGTGCTACCCAATACCACAGAATTGTGTGTATTTTCTAATTGTATCCTTTGATGTATCCAAACATGTAAGAGGCGGGAGGAGCTGGGGGTGACTGTAGCCATTTGTTGGGTAGAAACCCATTTCAATCGGGCAAGCCAGGGTGGCGATTGTATTTTTTCATTTTTGAATTTCTTGAAATTTATTATTTCATAAAGTAGTGATTATGGAACATGATAGAGTATTCCAGTTTCTCCGTTCCCATTATTCAGTGAGAGCGCATTGCATTCTGGTAGCTGTATTCTAATAACCGCGAGAGTTGAAGGCATATATGGAGATAAACAGTGCTACAATGGATAATAATTTGAAGAAAAACCAATCAATATCAAATCCTATGAGTCAAGAAGGCCATAGTTTTGTTCACATTCATGTCAATACTTGAAAATTCATCAAATAGGACGGAATTTTCTGTAAGCAGGAAGGAATTTCAACGCGTGGGTTACAAAGTTTACTCTAGGCCAATGACGTAACAGAAGCACTGGGGTCCTTGGAATTTGTTAAATATTACAAAAAGAAACTTTTCTCTTCAAGATATCTAAGGGCACTTTTAGGACCTCCAAAGCTCGGGGCCCTTAGGACCTATGTCGGATGTCTCACTGCTCTGAGCATCTGCAAGTATGGAAGAAGAATGATATGAATAAAAAGTAAACATCTCCATATTATTGCATGACTTTCAGATTTTGATGAAATGTCTCAAGTGTTCATTGATTAGCTGCCTTTGGCATCTTCGCGTAAGTATTTTGCGCATAGAGGTTTCAGTAGCTAGCAATGTGAACAATGTTGCAGCTAGTTACATGCTTGCAATATCCTCCCTGACCAGCATTATTTTAGCATTTTTCATAGATAACTCTGTCGCTGTTCTTTTTCAAATGCCCATAGAATTCCTATTACTAATTTTTGTGAAAGCAGTTGTCTTAGACTTTACACAAAGGATCTGCTGAATTCCAGCGAGCAGATTACTTTTGACTTGTACTTTTTTACATAGACATAGATCTTTTCTGGTATGCTCTAGGAAATGTAACATTTGCAATTTTCCTGCTTATCATGAATCAATAATTTAGTAGAGTCCGGCATATCAACCTCAATATTCGACTTAGGCCCACAACCATCAGCCACCTCTACAGCCTGTCTTTTCCATCGATGAGAACTTTCTAGTTAGAGCACTTGTCCTTGCATGAGATTTAAAGAAGTTTATAGCCCCCTGACTCGAAGAATTTGATAGTAATTGTTTTTTCTTTAGTTTTTCGTCTACTATAACACTACTCTCTCCATACATGCTCTCAAATCTCGCTGCCACTTGAATGCAACTACTAGGATGTAATGTACTCTCATTGAGTAGTGGGAACGGGGAGTTTCTTCCTTTAATTTTGGAAAAAGCAGTCATGATTTATCTCTTCTATAGAGCAGATTTATATGAATTAGCTGAATATATCTTTAATAGAGCAGAAGTGTACTAGCATTGACTAGAATTACATAGATCATCTTATGATACATGCTTTGATCTATTCAAAAGCATAGTAAATGCGAGGGGATGAGAAGCTGCAGCTTCCCTCCAGCATTGTCAAGGAGCTCACTTCGTTCGGAAATTTGGTCTGAAAGAACATTAGCAGATTGTACAGCTGCTTTCCAAATCAGCTTCCTTTCAAGCGGAAAGCTCACACACCCCCACTCTAGATTTAAAGTCATCATAGACCCTTGATTGCCTCTATTACGATGCTTCATTCATTTTATGTAGTTTGTAACTCAACGTAATATTTTCAGGCATTCGTAGGATGTACATCGCGGAATCTCATTGTATATCATTGGTTTTCATCAAATCTAATAATGAGATATTTAAGAATAAAACCATTGACATGGAATACAAATATCTGCTTGAGGTTGAATGCATATGGGTGCCCTGCTGATGGCAAGTATTATCCTCATTGAATATTTATTGCTTGTAAAGACTGACGAATCGAGATACGAGAAGAAAATATTTGCATCTTCTTAAGTAAGAGTAGTCAATATATCATTACAGGAGTGAAAAAGTTTTTATTACTTCATCAACTAATTGTTCTATAAGTTATAGCTAGACGACTGTACACCCTTTCATATATCAAATCCTTCTCACTGATTTTCGTAAGAATGGCTATTGCTTTGCTTTTGTATTCTTCTACTATCCAAGGCCAGTGTGGAAAATTTGTAAATTGCTCACCGAAGTTATCATGTCAGCAATTCATTTGCGTGCATAATTTGGAAAATGTGCGCACTGGTTAATCTCATTTGCGCACTTGCGTCAGTTTTAAACTGGCACGCCGGAGAAGGGGGCAGATGGGAGCAAGTACCCTTCTTACCGTTCAGCTGCGGAAGCAGGGGAGCAAAAGTGCCCGTTTTGAAATGCAGTAGAATCCCTTTTTAGACATTGATATGGTGCAAAGGAGATCCAGTAAGATACATAAGCAAGCAAAATATGATTGGAAGAGAGAGCTATTTGTATAGCTGTGCGAAATATAGGCCCTGCTAGAAGGTGCAACGAAGATGTTTCAAAGAGGTGCCTTGGCTCCCAAAGAGGTGCCTATGCTAGGCGGTGTCCAAAAGAGTTACCCATGCAAATCGGTGCCCTTTTACTCTGGTTGGTCCCCTTGCCCCACTATCTTTCCGGCTTGCCTTGTTTTAAATTATAACATTTATATTGTAAATTCTACACCCACCAATGATTTTAAAACTTCTGTCTACAACACACTCCAACCAAGGCAATAGGGAGGGGCGTAAGTTTCAGTTAAAGGGTGTCAGAGGTTTTTTGACCTGTAATGCTGGGTATTGCCCTGCGAAAATTGCATCCATATCATAATGAAGTATTTGAAAGATTACCATTGCAGCAGTAGTAAACGGAAGATACAGCATAGCCTTTTCAATTATGAAACATCTCATGTGCTTACACCTCTTCAAGTGAGGGCGCGCAAGCACACCACTGCTTCATACAAGACAAGACTATGTGTGAAAGAGGAGTAGGTGAAAGATCAGGTTCTGGGGCCTTACCTCCAGAAAATGTTTCATGCCCATGCCCTCCAAAACGTAGGAAAATGCTCTTTTTGAATATGGCGTAAAAGGTGCTATCATCATTGATCTCTGTGCCCAGAAGGAAAACTGATCCTTTAACTCGGAGACAAATGGCGAACAAGCTACGCTGACCCTAACTTTTGCTGATCTATTCCTGTAGTCCAATGCAATAAGCAAGATCTCACGCCGATGAGCCGACAAGAAGATAGTCTACTCTGAAATTCAAATCTGACAATGCTCTTCACTATTATTATTGGTCTCCAAAGAGATTCGATTACCCTCGAATTGTGCTGTTTTATCTGATGGGGATTGTCATACCCTAACAGCGCCCAGAATTTACGCCTCTTCATATAGGACCATAACAGACCATTCTCTTACCACTTCAGGCGTGAAGCTAGGAATTGTCAAGGGCAGGCATCCAATCCACAGCAAAGAGCATATTGCAATTATTTGAAAGAATACATGTCCATGGAGTACCGTTTTCTGATTCATAGAGCCTCATCGCTATATTTATTTAGTGAAGAGAAAGAGGAAGGTGTCCAGAGTCAAAGCCCCTGAAAAACTTTTAGCGTTAAAACATTTTTACATAATATAGAAATGCCCTTTTTATGTAGAGAGACAGGGACGCATCCAGGAGTTTTCGAGGGCAGGGATCCAATCCATGAAAAGGGTCACATCAAAACTTTTTAAAAGAAGGCACAGCCGGTGAACATTGTTCTTTAGATTCACAGGAGCAGAGAATGCTGTGGGAGTCTTACTGATATTGATGCTCTACATACCAATGATTCGTATCACTATTTCTTCTCACGGGAGGGAAGGAACAAGGGGTTTGGGGGGAACCACCAGAAAATTTTCGGAATCACGTCTTTTTCATCTTAGGAAAATGTTCTTTGTGATATAGAGGGGGCACTATAAAAAAGGCACTTTTGTTCATTTGGTGAAGAGCACAGAGGCTTAGACCTACAAGACCCCAGTAATTGTGCCTCAGCGCTTGTGGATTGTACGATGGCAAGAGCATGTTTGGAAATTCGAGTAGCTGAGATCAAAAAAGTTACATTTGATGTCAAACGTCAAACAAGTCTTCTACACTAAAAATGAGAGTACAGATTTTGTGTTTCCATAGCGGAGTAGAACATTTGAGAACTCTAAATTTCTTGCATTAGATCTGACATTTCCAGACAATTTTTGCATTGCTTATTTGAGTGCCAGCCAGCAACAAAGGAATGAAGTTTATACAATATAAAACTTTTTCATGCGTGCCTGTGATTTGAAGAGCTTGCGCACGCAAAGGTTACCGTTTTTCCAGAAAGACGAAACGCGCACCTGTCATAGCCTTTTGCGCGCTTCAGAACAAGTGTGTACCGAAGAACATCACTACGCTCTACAAAGTGTTTCCAGTCGGATCCAAGGCATAGCATTGGCCTTTCTTTAATAGATTGATCTTGTCACATAGACTATGTCATGCATGTATACACCCATTTTTCTTTATAGCAATCACTCGGGTGGCAAAGTAGGCAAGACATCAGAGTACTGATCACACAAAAGCCAAGCATAAAAACTGCTCGAAAAGTAGAAATTTCTTTGGTTTCTGTTGAGAGCGTAATTAATTCAAAAATTTGTGAAAATTGTGGTTATCCACTGCTAGCTGGATCAAGTGGATATCTAATATGTGTTTATTGGAAAATATAAAAGTAGAAATCGGAAAGAACGGTTATCCTAGCAATGAGCTACAGTGGAAACATAATCCTAAGTTTAGTTAGTAGTGAAGAGACCTTAAAAACCTTTTAACAGAGTGCGTGCAGGCTACTGATCTCCTTAAAACGTGTCGGAATTGAAATCATCATTCCAAGGGCATTTAAAACTCGCTGAAAATGAAGAATTTTCCTTGAAAATTAATCACACTCCTTGAAGTTTGGGAATTTTTACTGTCTACCTCATTCATAACAATAAGCAATCCAAAAAAGTCATTAAAATAAATGTCCAAGACAAAGTTTAGAGAAGATTGTAGAAATACACACGTGAAATAGGAAAAAGGTCTCTTCTTCGGTATTTTGGGCTTTGTGTATATTCACGTATGCTCTGTGAATGTACCAATCGCCATATTGAATTTTGTATTTTCGATAGATCTCAGAGGTCAGTTTCAGCACAAATAATCGATTATTACTTTTGTGACTCAATGTACGTACAAAGTGGCTGTATGTTAATATGTAATATTCACTAGAACTTTTTCTGAGCAAATGAAGTAGCCGCAAAGGTCTGCTAACTTCAAGCTCCTTGAAAGCTTTTGGTTTTGTCCTTGAATATTCCATGAAAACGCCTTCCATTTGCTTGTAAAAGTCCTGCACGAATTTAGTTTTAAGAAACTGTTAGTATTAAAATCAATCACAAAGTGAAGAACCTGAATACTAAGTCCGGCCTTAGTCTCTTAGAAAAAAAACTGCTTGTTTGTCCCTCTTATTTTTACATTTTGATATCTCATTTGTTGATTGGGTTGGAGACATTTGGTTTTTGATCTCTATTGCATTAGTATGGATTGAGCACAGTAAGGTATATAAACATCAACTTTATCACTCTCATTTTTCAATATACTTCTAGATTGTTTCAATGAACTTGGGATTTCAAGTAACACAGTTGGAGATGGATTACTTTCACCATCAACGCATGTCTTTTCAAAGGAAGCGAGCAAAGGAAGGCTAAACATGGAGTCATTATGGGTGGCTTGTCAGTTTGGAAGTTGCTCTCCAAAAGAATCAAGTGGTGCTCACCCATGGATTCAAGTCTGTTTATCATCTATGCACAAAGTCACTTCAGTTATTGTCCAAGGACCTGGTAACTTTGATAACATTGCAAAAGTCAAAGAATTTTCATTGAGCTTCAGTAACAGTAGTTCCGGAGTACTTAAAAGTTATAGCCTTGATGGTGATGTTAAGGTACGTCTCATCAAATGAAGTTTTGCTTAGTAAATCAGGAATTAGGACTAAATAATTTCCGTAAAGCCGTAGAAATCATTTTACCCTTTGTGATTAGAACACCTTGTAAGCATGCTTGTATTAGATAAAGATATGTCTGTAGTAACAACTCTGCCTTCCACATTCCATTTTCAGCAGTTATCTTTTCTTACTTTTCCGATGTACAGTATATGTCCACAATTCGAATGTTGATTAATGCCAGCTTCCGTTATTTTGAACACACTCCTGTATGATGCTGCTTAAGCCGTGTCAACACTACAAAATTAGCACAGACTCGGTCTAGGCTCGGCCCAAGTGTATGTTAGGTCCACACTACAAGTGATAAAATGGGCCGAGCCAAAGTTGGAACCCACGTCCTTGCACACAATGTGAGCAACAAACAAGACTGACTGCTGGCGGGAAAATTTTCGTAGATTGGAAATCCCTAAATTTGAGATTTTGCCATGTGTTCTGTTTTTAAGGCAATGTAAGACGTTGATGTTGAGCCGTTTCATCTGCTCAAATGGTTATTAATGCTCCATGATCAGCAGCTAGTGCACTCATTCTCCTAATCTTCTAAAAAACCTCGCGGTAATAAGAAGAATACTGCCTACTTTCCAAAGCTTTCCTACGAACTGCTTTTTTCTCGCCAGTCTCCTACACAATGTACACTGTGCAATAGCTAATCAAAACGGGGCTCCGCCCAAGTTTCTGTCCACACTATGCCGAGCCCTACTAAAAACCTGGACCTAGTCCGAGCCCTACTCCAAAACTGCGCCAATTTAGCCTAGGCCGAGCCCACGTTTTTTGCTTCTAGAATAGCATGGGCCAGGCCCAGGTTTTTGAGAACTTGAGCTGAGCCTGGGCTAGCTTGTGTAGTGTGGACATGGCGTTAAGTTGAAACTTTGATAATATTTTTCACTGAAGATCTCTCCAAAATATATCAAATCAGTCAAATTGCTTTTTATATTGTGTGTAATATTTTTCAGTTGCATACAAGATATAAGTTATATCACACATGTTTAGTTTCTCTGTCACTATCACCATTATCATTCTTACTTCACAGCTGAATTTAGACAGTTATAGATGGATCAGTTACAATGCTGTTGGATTGTGAGTAGTTCCTCAGGAACTTGGTATAAAGTTTTCTTATACGAGGAGGGGACATGAAAAATTGCAGCTGCAGAAGGGAAGGGTCATTCAGATTATCAGAGAGGGATATTGAGGGGCCATTGAAAAGTTTTTGTACCGATGAAATACCTTCCAGTCCCCTACCCAGCATTGTAACACTAATCAACACTAAATATGGTGTCTAAGTTTTCTGAACTGATTTTGGACAATTTCAATGTGCTGAATCCAAAAATAGCATTTACTTTAAATGTGTCCGAATTTGCCAAATGTTTATGGCGTCAGTGTACGTAGGATAGTAGAGACTAAATGTACCATTAAGAAACACGATAGTGGCCTGAGCGGAAAGAACTGATACCTCACAGAGCAAGAAGGCACATTATAGTGCTGCTTGTAAAAATTGATGTGATCTAAAGCCTTGGCCAAATGCTCTTGACTTCTCACTATGCAATATACAATTAAGAGGCCTTTAGTAAATGACAGATTTTTTAAAATGAGTTTTCGCTCCAGGAAAGTTGCTAGTGTTTTGCCGTGTTATGCTTCTCAGCCTTTAATGGATAAAACTGCATGGGTAAATGATGCCTTAGATTAATTTAAACTCTGATGTTGGTTTTGAATGTAATAGCAAATGCAGTAAGTAATACTTCGATTGTTACTATATTCTCAAATAACTTCCATCATACACTGTCTTCAGCCCAAATAAAATACATTTGACTTTCGTTTTCTTTTGTACACCAGTTTCTCATGTTTAGAAACTTGTCTGGTCTTCTCGTCTGAGAGGAAGTGAGAAGGATGCTACTTTGTGTTGTGACATTCTCCGACATGTTGATGAGGCCACCTTCTTGACTTTCTGAGAGATGGTAAATGTGCTGGCGCGCATTGCCGTTCCTCTCAAATCAACAGGAAGACTTTCCTTGGCAAGAGACAAGACGTGGATTAGGCCTGTGGAAAAACATTGCATTAGGGACGTGGCGACAGGAGAGAGGGAAGTTGTTTATTTATCTTTTGTTGATTTGTACTACTGTGTACGTTTTGCAGTTGAACTAGTGTACAACTGTGTACAAAAAACCAGTTGTTGGTAGTTAATAACAGCAGTATTATTACTACCGTACAGAACTATCTGACACAGTTCGTAAGGTGGCGATTGGTGGTGACAAGGGGAGGCTGGAGGTCACCTTAGGATTTAATTACAAGCTATCTCAGCCTTTTCCCTTGGGGGATTCCGACGGGGAGTCCCTGGCCTATCTGGGGCCGGCCAGTCTGATTCTGGTATTTCAGCTGAAGCACCCCAAGTGGTGGGGCAGGGTATGGTGATTGATGCTATTGTGTTGGCTAGCATCCTTAGCCAGGCCTGAGGTCCAATTTTGGATGGACTTAGCCGCCATTTATCTCCCTTTGCTAGTGATGGTGCAGTGGAGATTGCAGAGTGGCTTGTAGCCTATGAGAGGCTATGCGAGGTGGAGCATGTGGCGCCCACAGAACTTCTGACTTCTATGCTCGCTTTCAATGCTACGCGAGTTTATAGTAGAATGCTGGTGGGCGAGGCCTCAAACTGGGAGGTTGTGAAGGCTGTGCTGACAGTGGAGTATGCCATGCCTAGGCAGGAGGCATGGCGTAGGTACATTGATTGTAAGCTTTTAGCTGGCGAAACAGTTGACGTCTACCTGGGTCGCCTGGAGTGATTTGGTGGTAGGCTGGGTCTGACCCTCAATGACATGGCTTTTAGGGTCAAGTTCTTTGAGGGACTACCAGCCTCTATATATGAGAGGGCGGTGACCCATGAACCGGCCTATACTGCTGATTTTGGGTCAGAATGCCCTTAAAAAGGCTGCGTTAAAGAAGAAGGCTGTGTTCTTCCACTGTGGAAGCATGGAGCACTTGGTGAAGGACTGTCCTGAGCCCCCACCAAGTGCTGGTGCCTTAGATAGGCAGGATTTTCATTCAGAGGACAGAGACCGGGGCAGCCTGTCCTCTGCAATGGAACGTTAAGATCCACTGGGATCTTGAATGGTGCTTCGGCATCACCGGACAGTCTGATGCTGTCCAGGGTGGCTGGCAGGACTAGCCGTAGTCGTATGCCAGTCGTTAGTTCAATCTTGAATGGTTGTCCTCCCCAGTGTCTTGTTGACACTGGAAGTGAGCGGACTCTAGTAAGTCCGCAGGTGGTGGAGGGTTACAAAGCAGTACCGACTGCAGATGGCAAGGCCTCTCATGTGAAAGGTAAATGTCGGGTCATTATTGGGTTGCAGTGGCACTGTTTTGGAGTGACTGCACCAGTGATGAGTGAGCTAGGTAATCTTGGTGTTGACTGTCTTCTTGGTGGTGATGCCATTGATCACATGGATGTTGTTACTGTTAGGAGGGGTTCAGGTTCCCAATATGTAGTTCGATGGGGTAAGCCTTACCCCAAAGACTGTTGTGGGGCTCCTCAAAGTGAAAGGGCTCATGCTATTGCTATCACAGGGGTAAGCAAGGTGGACCAAAAGTGGCTGGGGGGTGATTATAGATCACTTCGAGTTGAGGACCCGGATTTTACCACTGAATTCATTGATGGTCGGTGGATTGTCAGTTGGTGGTGGTCAGGCAAGTCACCAGAGGGACTTCAGACTCAGTTGTGAGAGTACAAGTGTGCTCAGGCACCACATGTATGGGAGCATTATTGCGCTGAGTTGTAAAGTTGGATTTCGAAGGGTTGGTTGAAGCAGTGGGCAAGACCTGTTAAAGGTGTTATTCCTTTGTTTGCTGTGTTTCAGCCAACCAAGGACAAAGTGCGCCCAGTCATAGATTACCGTGAGCTGAATGACTTTGGCAAGTGTCATACTGGTGATGACATGGTCACTGTGTGTGGTGAAAAGGTGAGAAAATGGAAGCAGTTGCAGGGTGAACTGAAGATGGTTGATCTGAAGTCAGCGTGTCTGCAGATCCATATACCTGAAGACCTGTGGAAGTGCCAAATTGCACAGTAAAAATGGGTACATTATGCTTTGACTCGCTTGGAGTTTGGATTGTCTTGTGCACCAAGGATTATAGCATCCATTCTACCCAAGGTGTTGTCAGTGTTAAGATTATAGATTCCAAAAACAGCATCATATCAAATCATAGGCCTAAAAGCAAACAATGTAACAAACAAACATAATCAGACCACAAGGTCAACGAACTAGCATAAAAGTCTAATTACTTGAAGGTCACATGACTATGCCCATGTAGTTCACTGTAAAAATGAACACGAGTCATTGTCACCATAGCAATTCTCAATACTCCCACTTGACGAATGTTCATTATAAATCACCTCAAAGATTCAACTCCCAATTGTTCACGCAATTCTTGAAATCTCTGCTTTGCAAGTCCTTTTGTAAATATATCTGCAATCATCAGATTCTTTGGACAGTACATAAGTTCATCTTCTTTTGATTCTACAGCTTCGCATATGAAATGGTATTTAATGTCTATATGCTTTGTGCGAGCATGGTGGATCGGATTCTTTGACAATTCAATTGCTCCCTGATTGTCTTCACGCAATGCAGTTGCTGTTGATTGCTTAAATCCAATACTTGATAATGATCCCCTCAACCATATTGCTTCTTGTGAGGCTAATGTTAAAGCAGCGTATTCAGCTTCTGTCAAAGACAATGCTACAATGTTTTGTCGCTTGCTTCTCCAAGATATAATTCCACCTCCTAACTGAAATGAATAGCCTGAAGTCGACTTTCTGCTGGTAATGTCCCCTGCCCAATCCGCATCTGAGTAACCTTGAAGCTCAATGTTATTTGCATTCAAAGCATTAAACTTTAGGCCATAATCAATGGTTCCTTTAAAATATCGAAGAATCCTTTTAACACCTATCTAATGCTCAGGACCTGGATTCGACATGAATTGACTAAGTACTCCCACCGACGTCATTTGATGCCAACAATATATCATCAACATATAAAGCAATAATGATTAATCTGGAATCTTGTAACTTTGAGTTAATGCAATGATCAGCATCGCTTTGTGGGTATCCAGACTCTTTAAACAATTGATCAATTAACAAGCTCCAGCATCTTGCTGATTGTTTTAGTCCATAGATAATTTTCTGCAATTTGCAAACCATATTTGGTCTTTGCTTGTCTATGTATCCATCTGGTTGTTCCATGTAAATTTCATTATCGAGTTCACCATTTAAAAAAGCTGTTTTAACATCCATTTGGTGTAGTTCTAAATCCAACGCATTTGTAATGGCTAGCACTGTTCTGATTGAAATGTATCGAGCCACTGGAGCAAACACTTCACCATAGTCAAGTCCTTCTTATTGCGCGTAACCTTGAGCTACCAGTCTAGCTTTATACCGACTTATACTTCCGTCAGCATTCTTCTTTAGTTTAAACACCTATTTACAGCCAATAACATTTTTTCCAGGAGGTAAATCAACAAGTTCCCAATTATTATTGTTCAAAAGTGTTTGATATTCATTGTCAGCTGCATTTTTCCACATACTTGCATTTGGGCCATTTAATACTTCATGTAAACTACTGGGTTCAATACTATCCAAATCGCTAGTGAACAATCATTATCCTCATTTTCCCACCAGTCGCTAGTGATTGTCCCGAATCTCTCTGGAATAGTCCTTTTCCTTGTGGATTTTCTTGTAGCAACCTTGTTTTTTAATTCTTCATTTTGCACATCATGAACCTCTTCAATAAGCACAATTGACAACTCAGGCAAATTTTGCGAGTTTTTTGAGTCATTATGAAGAAAGTCATTTTCCAAAAATTTTGCATCACGGCTAATAAACATCTTATCTTTTTCTATATCATAAAACTTAAAGCCTTTGCTTGTACTTGGGTAGCCTACAAATATGCAATTAACTGACTTTCCTTCTAACTTGCTGCGCCTTTCTTTAGGAACATGCACAAATGCTTTACACCCTAAAACTCTCAAATTGCTCACATCAGGCTTTTCTCCATGAAAACATTCATATGGTGTTATACCATCTAAAGCTGTTGTTGGACTTCTGTTACGCAAATAAACAGCAGCATTCAGAGCTTCTGCCCAAAATTTCAATGGCATTTCAGCATGATGCAACATAGATCTAGTACTCTCAATAACTGTACTGTTCATCCGCTCTACTTTACCATTTTGCTCAGGGGTCATTGGAACAGTTAATTCCCTTTTGATACCATGCTCAGTACAAAACTGTTGAAACTCAATCGATGTGTACTCACCCCCATTATCTGAGCGGAGTGTTTTAGCTTCTTTTCTGTAAGATTTTCCTTCAGCAATACAAATTCTTTGAATTTTGCCAACACATCACTTTTACTCTTCATACAGTATACAAAGGTATAGCTTGAAAAATCATCTATAAACGTCACATACTACCGCGATCCTTCCACTGAATCTATATTGACAATACCAATATCACTGTGAATTAATTCCATTGGGTTTGCTGCTTTATGCGGACTTTTCTTAGGAAATGCTTCACGACTCTGCTTCCCTTTAGCAAATCCTTCACAAAATGAGTCTGCATTGTCTTTGGAACTGAATTGCAATCCATTCACCATTGAAGCTTCCTTTAAGCGCTTAAGATTGTTGTAACTAAGGTGCCCATAACGAAAATGCCACAGCTGCATATTGCTACTGTCGCCTTCCAGTGAATAACCACAAGCTGTATTATTTTTGTCAGTATTCAATCTATATAACTTGCCATCTCTGTGTCCGATCGATAACATCTTTCCATCAATGATTATTGTGCAGTTTTCCTTGTTCAATTTAACTGTAGCACCCCTTTCTGTTACAGTTGACAGTGACAACAATTTCTTCTTTATATCAGGAACGAATAGAACCTCCTTCAGAACCAGACAAATTTTCTTCTGACCATTATAAACATAAACCTTGACATCCCCTTTTCCATAGGCCAGTAAAATACTGTTATCTACAAGCTTTATGCTACAAGGGCTGTGGAGGCGCATATAATTCATCATGCCACTTCTGTCATTAGACATATGCTGCTGTGATGCCCCAGAATCTATCCACCATTCATCACTATTGTGTTTCTTATTAGCAGCTGCCACAGCTAATTCTTCAGTTTCAACTTCCAATTCAGCTGTGTTAGCAAATTCACCCTTTTGTTTCAAGCTTTTATCTGCCTTCTTTTTGTAACAATTTCTCGCATAGTGACCTTCCTTTTGGCAATAGAAGCATTTTTTGCATCCAGTATTGCAGCTTTTACTTTCATTTCTAAGGGCAATTAATGCATTATCATGCTTAGGAGCTTTCATGGTGCCATCACTTACGCTGTGAAGTTTCTTGTACTCGTGTATTACTCTATCCCGAACGTATGTTCACGTCAATCTATCTTCGGCTATTGTTTCCAATGCAGTTTATCAAATGATTGAATTCTTCCGTCAAACTGCTAATCAAAATTATAACCAAGTCCTTCTCCACTATGGCGTGAACATGGCCATAGCATGGGGTTTCAAGACCTTTATGCTGGCTGTTGACTCACTCATGGTTCTCAGCTGGATGACCAGTGTCATCGAAAAGCGTAATTGTGTTTGCACAAAAGGTGCTGCAGAGACGCTTGTCAAGCACCGTCTAGGAGTGATTGGTGATATAATCACTGAGTATGGTCTTAATGTGACAGTTCATTTTGTACCTTCGGTGGAAAATAAAGCTGATCACATGACTAGGGTACCAAAGAGATGGCTTGAGTACCGTGAGACTGGTAAGGAGGCTGCAAGTGTAGTTGCAGCTATCGCCACTGGTGAAAGTCCTGAGGATGCCATTTGGGTGGCACATTTGCCTCACCATCTGGGTATTGATAGGAATCTCTTCCTTGCTCGACAGATAGACTGTAATTTGACACGTCAGCAGGTGAAATGAGAGTTGGCTGGATGTGAGGCATGCCAGTGGGTTGACCCTGCTTTGTGGGGTGGGAATATGGTGTCAACAGGTGATTTATCTGTTGATGGCAATTGGTGCCGAGTAGCAGTTGACGTTACTCACTTGGATGGTCAATTGCATTTGTCGATGGTAGATTGTGGCCCATCGAGGGTTGCAATTTGGCGATGGTTGCAAACTGAATCTGCAATGCATACTATTGCTCAATTATGCAGTGTTGTTATTGAGCGAGGGCTGTGTGATGAGTTATTGCTGGATAACTCAACAGCATTCAGGTCAGCAATGGCTGCCCAATTTGCTGACGAGTGGGGGATTGCTCTATGATTCTGAGCTGCTTATGCCCCTGGTGGCAATGGAATTGTTGAGACAAATCATCGGACAACCAAAAGATTGCGGAGAGGGGAGGAAGTACTCCTGAGGAGGCTACATTTTGGTACAATGTGACACCTCGGAATGGGACAGAGGAGAGCTCTGCTCCTTCAAATTTGTTGTTTTGGTACCGTTGAAGAGTGCCATTTGATTTCAATCCTCTGTACTGAAGATGAAGATGTCAAGAGTTCGTTTTCAGTTGGTGATGAAATGTGGGTGAAACCTTCTCCACCTTCGTGTACAAAGCAATGGATGCCTGGTAAGGTGGCCAGGATCATGTTCAAGCACACAGTATGAGTGTATGGCATGCCAAGACATGTGAGGGACATTAGAAAACAGTGCTCTGGTGTCGGTAGAGGCCCTCATGGTCATCTCCAAGCTGATGATTTCAGGGAAAGGTCTGTAGCTATAGAGCCAGCTTTCCTTGTGGGGATGTGGGGAGACTGGTTGTCTTGAGCAGACAAATGACTTGGAGACACCTGAGTTGCCCCCAAGTGAGGATGAGGTTCTGGTGGACTCAAGTCAGGGTCCCACTCAGGAAGAGACTGATGAAGTTCAGTTGGAGCTTGAAGTTGAGTGTAGGGCTGAAGAACAGATCACACTCAAGAGGTCGCAGCATATAAGATGGCATCCTCGGTATTTAGACCAGTATGAGTACTAGGTGCTAGACATGTAGATATGCAGCTTTGAAAAGCTGGGGGAGATGTTGTGAGATTCTCTGACATCTTGATGAGGCCGCCATCTTGACTTTCTGAGAGATGGTAAATGCGCAGGTGCGCATTGCCGTTCCTCTCAAATCAACAGGAAGACATTCCTTGGCGAGAGACAAGACGTGGATTAGGCCTGTGGAAAAACATTGCATTAGGGATGTGGTGGCAGGAGAGTGGAGTTGTTTATTTATCTTTTGTTGATTTGTACTACTGTGTATGTTTTGCAATTGAACTGCTGTACAACTGTGTACAAAAAGCTAGTTTTTGGTAGTTAATAACAGCAGTATTATTACTACCGTACAGAACTGTCTGACACAGTTCGTAAGGTGGCGATTGGTGCTTTGTTTACAATAGATTTGGCATAATTCGTACTCTGCGCATGTCATCAACGTCACTGACTGGCCCCGCATAAACGCAATGCCTAAGTAACCTTTTCCATGGTTGGCTTTTCCAACGGACCTAATATATGGCCACTTAAATATTCGGCCAGCCCCGTATAAACGTAGCCTTATTCAATTTGTAGAAGTTCGCTGTATCCATTGGACGTTACACCTCATCGCAAATTGATCTTCCTTTTGCAATTGTTTCGAAATGTATAAGATTTCAAGTGGAGTCACAGTCACCACCAAATCAAAGCGTAGGACTTCGATGGGAGCTTCTTGGTTGCACTACAAGTAAGTCACATGAGCTAAAGCATGATATTTGGCAACTTTTTTATATTTCCTCTGTTTAGGCTTTATTTTGGTAGGTTTCTTCATTCTAAAATCCTTCAAATATTGTGGCTAAGCCATTGAGGTTTCTTTCATTATTTGTGTTAGATGATTCATGATCTTTTAACAGAGGTAACAGAGGCTACTATGACGCACTGACTTCGTACCAGCTCTTAAATATTTTGATGCTTTGACTACTTAGTTCATATTGTCGTATTTTCAATAAATTACATTCCTTTATGTTTCTCTTTTTTGATTGATCAGTTCCGCAGCCTTCATCTGTAACAATCACACCTGCAAGTCCTTCCGTTGCTAAAGGCGGGAATATTGTATTGACTTGTACTGCTAATGCCCTTTTTGGTGCCGAGATTTCATGGAAGAAAGCATCAAGTGTTTTGTCAACTGGGGGCATTTTTGTCGTTGGAGCACCTACATATTCCAATGACAGCACCAACTTCAAAGTAGCAATGACTCTCGAGATAACAGCCACAGCATCAACTGTGTTGGAAACATTTCAGATATGCATGCTTACGGCTTCTTCCCAAAGTTTAGCTGAATGTAAACAAAGTTACGAATGTTCTGCTGTTAATGGTGGCGTTAGTAGTTCATCTAAAAGTAGTACAACTGAAGTCACTGTTACAGGGTTTCAAGGTGAAAGGAGATTTGATCTTTTTTAAAGAATTTTTTCTTTTGAGGCTTTTTGTGCTCATTCTGATTTATGGCAGCTATTACTTATTTATTTTATGAACGATCAGGATGACTTGAATTGATGGTGTCAACATATTTCTTTTTATTAATGTGTACCTTTTCATTGTGCTTAGTGCTATGCGTTCTGATATCACTTCCCTGTTTAGCTTTGGCTTTGAGGGTCTGTGCTGGACCTTGAGTATTGTACTCTTAACAGTAGCATTATTGTAAGTTTATTGTTTTGATTTTTCGTTTTGTTTATTGTTTTCTTTCTATTATGGTATATATTTGCAACATTGCTTTTTGCTGGTATTTTTTAACTAGAAAAAGATCGGGAAGACGAGTATATTTCATTAGGCTTTGTAGATAATGTTAATATGTTTTAGAATGTTGGCCTTCTTTGTTTCAAGTTGTTTAAGGTGGATATTAATCTTGAAAAGCCATTTCTACATTGTAGGCTGTATGTCCAAATTTACATAGCTGAAGGAGGTCAAACTTTCAGTGAAGGATCATTCATTTGATAAGCATTGGCTTGTCATGTCTACAGTTGGAAGGGGCGTGACTGTTACCATGGAAACCAAGAGTTTGCATTGGGATTGTCATATATTGTGGCAAAGTTATCTCAGAAATCTGCTTATGCTAGTGACTTGAAATATGCAGGCTAAATTACAATTATAGTGTGCTATGCAATGAAGGAACAATTTATCAATATCACTTTTCTACAATGTTTTACTATCAAAAACAGTTTTTTTTGGGTAACAATCCCCAGATTTTGAAATATCAAAAAATGATTTCACTCATTACATAGAGCATCTCAAACTACATATTTTCACAGAATGTCAATATTGTAGCATAATCATAATCACAAGTCTGGCAACCTTTGCCACAAGAAAGAGACTAACGAAAAATAAAATTCTGAGAACATTGCTTTTAAAGTTTGCTACTGTAAAACGTTGCTTTCTGTTTTGAGAGAGATGACAGATTTGGACTCGCTTAATCTACATCTAAAAACAATAAATTTGCCTGCTAATGGCAAACAAACAATTTTTGGCTTCTTTTTGTCCTGGATATCAATACTTTTGTTCTAAACATGCGGCCTAATCCCAAAAGTCTTCTCGAAGTTGTCTTGTTCTTTCAAGTTTCAATCTTTTTCTACTCAGGAGTAAATGTCAATTCACCCAAAGCCTTCAGAGATGTAAGATTCTATTTCTTTCTCATTGAATGGGTTTTGGCTAGCTCCAAGCTGTTTGTGGCAATCTTTGTATTTCTTGGATACTTTGATTGCAGCATTTCAAAGTCTCTTCTGTTGAATCTCTTCTGTTGAAATCATGCTGATCCTCAGGATTTGGTTGCTGTGTCCTTGGCAAGGTGGTCAAGAATTGCAATAGCACCCAAAATCATTTGTTAATCTAAGAATTTCTCCAAAGTGGCAATCCCACATGAAACTGATAGGGTGACAGTTTGTCAATTCTATTTCATAGTGATATCCTTCACCATGCCATTGGTGTAAACGTGTCACTGGTTTGAAAATTAGCCTTATTGTTGCAATTTGAACAAAAAATAGCAAATGCTCACTAGTTTCATATTGCTCCTTATCCTATCTTGATTTTGAAGTTTGACTCTTTATCTCTGCATACTCTACAAAGAGATGACTTTTCCAAAGTCTGTTTCAACAGATGGCTGGTATCATACTGCTTTGGTAGAAATCTAAATTTTGTTGTCTGTTGCTGTACCACAGGCCTACAGCATCATGGTTGTATAAAAGAGTGAATATACCACAGTTTTCAAAAGGAGCATTGGCAGCTGGCGTTTTCGTATTGTGGTTGTCACCTAATTGACCATCCACTTGTTTGGAGTAGTACATTTGAATTTATCAAACAATCGCAGATACTAGCCCTACTTCTCCAAAAGGTTTGAAAGGATCTCTTATATCACTTTATTTTCCATTTCCAAAGACGTTTTTCTCTTCATCCCTTGTAAGCTTTCGACGAAAATCGATCTTTGCACTTAAGTTACATTGCGAATCTTCCGGCAGCCATTTTCAAAGCAAATGCACTTCCACTGGCACAGAAAGAGGTTGTTGTTGTGGCATGGAAGTCAAAGCGGGTGTGATGGTTCAAACAATCCATATTTGGTGGGACTGGGGGTACTCTTCCTGAGAATAAGACCTTAGCAAACACATATGGTTGCTAAAGCAATTTTTTGTCACTTAGGCCTGGTTTAAAGGTCGTATTTCTCCCGCGTCGAATTAAATTCAATTTAATTCGACAGTAACACGGCAAAATGTAACAGTGGATATAAACGTCGAATAAAATTCTGTCGCATCAAATCAAGTGTGGCGCTAATCACTTTCATGCATGTGTTTGACAGTATATGCTTTGGCGTGATCAGTAATTACCGGTAGGTATACATGTGTTGTATTTAATTAGAAAGAGTTTCGGCCTTGAAATTCTCTTAGCTTTTTTATGGTTTCAGCATCGAGTCGCATTTCTGCCGTTTAATGCGACAAGCCTGGTGAAGTGCTGTCGAATGAATTTATTTAATGTGGTAATGGACTTAAACGTTGCATTTGTGTGGAATTCAATTGACACTTAGACATTTTTTAGGCTACTTGATTTAATTCGACAGTAACACGGCAAAATGCGACAGTGGATTTAAACGTCGAATAAAATTCTGTCGCATCAAATCAAA